>JAJEJO010005541.1:155919-193312 GCA_020662805.1 Glaucomys volans | reverse complement strand
TATATATATATATGAATATTATTCAGCCATAAAAATAATAATATTATGGTATTGGCAGATAAAGAGATGGAATTGGAGAATATCCTGCTGAGTGAAATAAGCTGAGCCCCAAAACCCAAAGGCCAAATGTTTTCCCTGATAAGAGGATGATGATATATAATGGGAGTGGGGGGATGAGAGAAGACTGGAGGAACTTTAGATTACTAGAGGGAAATGAGAAGGAGGGGGGTCTGAAAAATGTTGGAATGAGACAGACATCATTACTCTATGTACATGTATGATTACACGAGTGGTATGAATCTACATTGTGCAGAACCACAGAAATGAAAAGATGTACCCCATTTGTGTACAATGAATCAAAATGCAGTCTGTAAAAATAAAAAAAAATAATTAAAAGAAATGAATTTGGATCCCAACATTACCTTGTAGCATATACACAAATTAACTAAAATGAAGCAAAAATCCAAGTATAAGAGTTCAATGTATAACTATACTTCTAAATAATTAATTTTATGGTACAGAAATTATGTATAAAAATATCTAGAGAATAAAGATTGTATTACTTAGAGCTTGACTGTCTAATATGTCATTAAGTAGTGATAGGTAGACCCTGATCAACTAAAATGCAGTTGATCTGAATTGTGATGTGGTCTAGATGTAAATGCATACCAAATTTTAAATAAGGTAAAATATCTCCCTATATTATTTTAATATTGATTACAAATTGAAATGATGAGATTTTTGATGTATTGGTTTAAATAATATTATTATAAATAAGATCACCTTTTAAAATATGGGCATAGAAAAATTTAAATTTACACATGTAGTTCACATTTTTAATCCATCCTTATTTTCATAGGACAACATTTCTTTAGAAGATTATTACGTGAAGCTGACCACACCACAGCTTTCCTTGGTCCCCAGATAGTTAACAAAGGACTTTGTTTTAAGTAGCTCACAGAAAGAGGCCTGCAGAATTGGTCAGTAATATTGATTTCTGTGGTGGTAGGTGAGCTTCAAAGATGGAAGATAGTGGAACAATGCTGGTTTCTAATAATAAAAAATATGCAAAAAGTCTGGGAATGCAAGATTACTGTTTGTTGGTTTATTGTTTAAAAATAAATTTAGGGAAACAAGATTGCTAGGAATAAAACATTTATAGCCAAACAATATTTATCAATCAATGAAGAGACTCTTAAAGCTCATATATACATACTCTGCTTGCATAACCTAATAATGACATGTTATATTAAAAGAAATTCTTTCCTCTTACTGAAATACAGTCAGGCTCAATGAAATGGTGGGCTACCATATTGAGTCCTTCCAACCATTTATACCTCCATGCAAATGACTTCATAGAAAGTTTACCTAGGACATATTTTGATTTTCCCTATGGTAGGCACCTCACAAGTTCAATGCCTAGGTGTGTAAGGGCTGTCCGAGGAGGGACAGCTGGTTTGACCCAGCAGAGGGTACATTGTTAAAGAAGATAAAATAGGCAGATGTTGGTGAATGCACCTTTGAGCTTTCAAAACCCACAGCACATCACCTTGGTAGACCACATGATTTAATGGACTATTGATGAAATAGAGGAAGAAAGCAAAAATACTTTCAAAACTCTTTTCAAAAGAGCTGTTATTTAAATACTACATAATAGGCAGATGTTAGCAAAGGCATCTCTGACTTTCAAAGTCCACAGGGGCTCACAGTTATTGACTACATAACTTAGGGGTTAGTATTTAAATAACAAAAGAAAAAAATTTAAAAGTTCAAGAAAAAATTCTTTTTGAATAGACAATAACAGGAAGGACACCATTCTTATGTGTGGTTCTAGAACATATAACAGAAAATTTATGGCTTTAGAAGTTGGTGGTGGGGCTTCACAAAAATATTAAATATTTTAGTTATAGGAGGTGGAAGTGGAAAGAATAGGAATAAGGCAAAAAGTTCACTTTTTTTGATAGAAATCTGAATGCATACAGACTCTGCAAAGGTAAGCTTCTGGTTAAGAGCATTCATTGGCTTGATTCATGTTTCAGATTAAATATTTAAGGTTGAAGAATTTGGAGCCAGTGGGTGAGAAAACCTCCACACCTGAAAATGGATGCTTCGTATTTTCTCTAATTAACTGCAAAGTGATATTTTTAAGATTAGAATTCCTTCCTTTTACCATTAAAGGAAGAAAATGAGAAAAAAGAACTTGAGAGGCCTACCTCAGGGAACCACCTACATAATTTATACCTGTATGGGAGGGTCACTGCTACCTGACTCAGAAGGCTAACATGTCTTTCCATTTGAGGCTATTTTTAAAGAAAAATAAAAAGAAGTTGACCATTTATTTAAAAAGGAAACAAAACACATTTTAAAGAGGGAGAAATTGGTAAATGTTATCACATTCAAACTTCCCAGTTGTTTATACCTGCATCTTAATGAAGTTTTGTTTCTTAAAGACAAGTTTTTACTTTTAAAAACCTTTTTGCTTGAAGATCCTGATATTGAGAAGAGGAAGAGGAAGAATTGTCTGAAACAGAGGAGGGTCACACCCAAAAGGAGAGGCATATCTTGCTGTTTTGAAATGGCAGACAATGGAAATTCCAGGGAGGATATTTCTAGAGAGGAAACCGAAGGGGAAAAAGCTTACAATGAAAAAAGGCAATGACCCTCCCCCACTAGCCTGAAACAGTAAAAATACCCCAAAGAGTTGTCATATACAGTTCTTTCAGTCTTGTATATGTACATGCATGTGAGAGACTTTTGCACATATTTAGAGGACACAATGTATGTGTGGGTGTCTTGTGTGTGTTTCTTTTGGGGATAAAGCTGAAAGAAAGATCCATGCATATAGCAAGAGACAGAGGAAGGACAAGTAAGAGAAATCTGTTGGCTCAAGGCTCATTCAGGGGACAGCAAGTTATTGTTAATTTATTACAGAACTCTGAGACATTGGAGAGGAGTCTCCAAGTTGATGTGATGACACACCAGGATTTTACCTTGGCTGATCACCTGACTTAAGGGATTCCTGTGTAAATAAAGGGAGAAATCAAACTCAAAATTCTAAAAGTGAAGACCCACCAGAAATATCCCCCCCACAGAAAATGCTTGAGAACCATCAAACCATCATTTAGCACCAAGATATTTAACAGAAGAATTTCGGGCTTCAAGTGCTCAAGGAAGGAGATCTGTTGAATTCATCAGGGACACTGATTCCTATAGCAGTAGGTGGGGTCTAAGAGAGAAGTTCAGTCAAGAAAGTGGCTACTAGTGAATCACAAAGTCAAATGTGAAGGGCCTTTTGGAAAGACAAAGTCCTTGCTTAGGGGACCATTGGCTAGAATCAAGGTCAGGGGAATAGTGGGCCCTCATCACAAAAGAGGCAGAATATGCACCCATGCTTTCCCTAGCTAACTAACAGGTATTCTCCTCCATTAAAAGACACCAATTATTTTCTCTCACATAGAAAAGAAAACTAAACAAAACATGCAACTCGATAAAATAGGGACCTGCCACATCCAGAAATTTTGACCATTGATTCCTTCATTTTATTATTTTAATTCCTGGAAGCTGAGGTGACTTTTAGGTTTTGTTCATAAGGGACAGGGTCAGGTTAGGATGCTAGGAATAAGTAAGTCCAAGAGGCAGAAGGCTGTCTGGAGTAAGGTTTGCTCAACTGGACCCAGGGGACAGTAGTACCCAGTTCAGTGTGAAAAATTGTAGCACTTAAAGCGCACCCATTTAAACTGTTAAGGGGAAAAAATAAAACTGGTATTCTACAGCATGGTAGGGTAAATATTGTTAACAATAATACATCATATATCTCAATATAGCCATAAGGGATGATTCTGAATGTACTTATCATAAGAAATGATAAAAATTTAAGATGACAGATATGATAATTATCCTGACTTGATTATTACCCAATGTATGCATGAGTCAAAATATTACATCACATGTAATATATTAATTGCATGTAATCATCAATCCAAAAAACTAAAAATAATTTAAAAATTCCAAAAAGACTCTAGGAAACATCAGGTATCATTTCAAGGGATGGAAACACGTGAAGCCCACTGGTCTTGGGTGTGGGGTAGTCCCAGGGTATTGTATTTATGGCTGAGGTGGTTTAGGAGGACTCAGGACAGGGCGTCAGCATCACTAAGCTTCCCAGGCCAAGTAGATGGGGAACACATGCATCTCCTAGCATGTTGTGTGACTTTTATGCCCTCCTCTGTTGCTGGCACCAGAGACAGGAACTTCTGACACCATGACAACTGAAATGAAGAAAGGGCTAAGGGATATGAGCACACAGGCAAAGCTTTAATTGGGGGAGTTTTACATCAAGCACAGGGGAGACAGCATGAAGGGAAAGAAAGATAAACCTGTTCCCTGCAAAAGGGAAGGGACAAATCTTTTATTGGGTTGTTGGAGTTTATTGGATTACTGGGCCAAATCTGGTTGATTATTGTCTTAGTTCTGGTTTTGCCAGATGGCTCTAGAGAAATCCTTATCATTTAAAGGGGCAGTCTGGTTCCCATGAGATGATTGTTTCTGCTTAGGGGATGATTTCATCATAGGGTGATCTGTCTTGGAGGCCCCACTGTACCTGGAATCCAAGGTGACTGCAGGTGTAGGGCAACATCTGGACACTTCTAGGCACTGCTCCTGAGGGTCTGGAATAGGACGTTGTAAAAGCTGGCAGGTGAATGTCCCTGCAAATCTTGAAAGTACCGAAGTTACTCTTTATCTTGGTGTCCTCAGTCTTGAAGGGGGACAAGATAAGTTAGGTAAATTTGGGGCTAATAAACCTTGCATTACTGGTTCTAGATGAGCCCTTCTTAAATAATTAACATGGTTATGTGCAGAATTAGCAAGAATCGGACTGAAGGTTTAAGGTAATAAAAGAGACAGATACAAAATGAAGGCAGAGTTACCAAGTTTTACCCTGCTTTTGGTTACCCCGTGGACATCAGGATGTCCAAGTGTTTTGTTGTTTTGTTTTTTTGTCAAAGGTAGCCTCTTGAAATCCCTGTTATAATTGAGGCTGCAGATTGTCCCATTTTTGTGGTACTTTTAATGGATTAAAGGGCATGAGTTAAGGCTTCAGGAGTTTATCTGCTCTTTGTCCCTGTGGTGGTCCTTGACTATCTCATTTCTTCCTGGGTTTCATTCCTCTGAAGATTTTATTCTCTTACCCTTCAGATATCATTCCTCCTCACAGTCCCCCACTGGACTCTGTCAGATAAGCTAGTACTGATTTGCATGAATCAACCAGAGAGGAAAAAGAGAGCAACTGGCAGCCTACACCCAGTGTGTTTGTTGGTGTCTCTTCTGGCTGTCTCATTGTTTTAGAGAGGAAAAACTGAAGTGTTTTTCCTACTCTCACACACTCAATACAGCACAGAACACTCTTGTATTTGGTGTGAGCTCCCACAATTCTCCAGTGGACACTGATTGGGTCTGCTATAATTTAACCCTGTTCTGATTATATCTACTTGGAGACAGTGTCAGATTCTACAGATTGGGGAATTAGACCCCCAAAATGCCTCCCTCCACTTCAGATGCTAATTGCATGTAGTTAAGTTGCCTCCTATACTTCTGACTGACTAGATATAAATTGGAGCTCCCATAGCCTCCTTCTTGGATTAGATTTATTTCTTAGAGCAGCTCAGAGAATTCAGAAAAAACACTTTACTTATATCAACCCATTTATTGCAAAGTATGCATATGAACAGCCCGATGGAAGAGATGCATAGGGCAAGGTATAGGAAAGGGATGAAAGCTTCCATACCCTCTACACACCTCCACATGTTCAGCAACTGGAAAGTCCTCAAAGCTCTGTCCTTTGGATTTTTATGGAGATATCATTACATAGACATGATTTCTTATGGCCACTGGCCTTTGGTAATGAAGTCAACCTTTAGTCCCTCTCCCAGAGGTTAGGTAGGGTGCTGAAAGATTCAACCTTCTCATCATGCTTTGGTCTTTCCTGTGGCCAGCCTCCATCTCGAAGCTACCGAGGGCTCCTATCTTCTACCAGTTATCTTGTTAGCCTACAAAAGACAATCTTATCGCTCAGAAGATTCCAAGAGTTTTAGGAGCTCTGTGCCAGGAACTAGAGGCAGAGATCAAATCAATCTATCATCTATCTATCTATCTATCTATCTATCTATCTATCTATCACTCTATTACATTCACTTCTTTTTTTTCTCAACATGAAAGAGTCATGAGCCTTATCTTCTATTCCTACCCTGTATGCTGAATCAATTCTGATTGACCATCCTCATGTTACATTCTGCCAGCAGCTTGGTACATTGTCAACTCCCCACCAAAGAGATAGGGGTTTTATTGCCAGTGTTATCCTAGATATTATCCAGCTTCCTTTTCAGATTTATCTCAGCTTGTGCCCAAGGCAAGGAATCTGATATTATGCCCCCTAATGGGGCATAAGACCTTCTTTGGAGATCTTGGGCTGGTGGACAAAATGTTAGTGAATTTCTGCATAATTTATACTGACTTTGGCTTCCAAGTAACTCTCACTGCAGCCTCTTCTCAGCATCTTAACTAACAAGCTGTGGCCCTGGCTCCTTGTTCACTATCTAGGATTTGTGTATTAAACCACATAGATGCCCAGAGGGGAGAACTGCCCAGAAACGGAAAGTTGGAGGCAGAGTTAGCAATGCACTATTATCTGAAGATAACATAACAGGTAGAAATTGGTGAAGAAGAAATTTTTAAGAAAAGCAATATTTCATTAACCTTGGCCAACCATATGACTCAGATCCTGTTGAAGTAGAAAAAATAAAATAAAAACCACAGAAGTTGAAACAGAAGTTTAAAAAAGTGTAAAACTTGAAAGATGCAGAACTATTAGCATCTCTATGAGATAACACCTGAAGGCCATCATTATTTTGTGAAGTTCCAGGATATGTAGGAAAAGACTTTATGTAATGGAGTGAGGTCTGGGTGATGTGTGAGAAATACTTATTGTTGTGGTAGTCCAAGCAGGAGTTCAGAGAAAGGTCTGGCTTCCAGTCAATTAAAAAGCCCCAATTTGGACAGTTTCCTGGAAAGGTAAGTACCTAATTCAGAGGGTCCACTGCCTAGATTTGAGGTTAGGGCTTAAGTGGGGAGCAGAATGTTGAGATTCAAACATTTAAGACTCCATAATATGCAACCATCCATAAGGAAATTGCTAGACCTCAGTAATACAGGCTGCATACTTATTCTAGCTACATAGTACCATTCTCTGTTTTAACAATAAGAAATTCATTTTTCTACAAAAAAGGGCAAAGAATGAAACAAAATTGAATCCTCCTAATCATTCGTACTTTAAATTGCAAAGTCTAAGATCTCCAAGTCTGTCCAGAAGAGAGTCCCTTAGCCTAAACCAGGCAGGAGAATACACTGTTACTTGCACATTAAAGAACAAGTTAGAGGGCTCGAGTGTAGTAGCTCAGTCACAGAGCATTTGCTTAGCATGTGCAAAGTCCTGGGTCCCATTTCTAGCCTGGAGAATGTGGGAAAAGCATCTTTTTAAAGAATAGGTAGACACACGTGAGAAAGTCTTTTCTTTTTTTAGAACCTATAGTGTTCATCTTCCCCAATTACATGAAGTACTGTTGATGGAACAAAAGAAATACTTTTAAACAACGAAAGATATATACTTTCAAATCAGGAAAAAATGGCAACAAAAAGTATTGTAGGGAATGCACATGAAGGCAACAACATTTTTGTGTGATACCAGGTCATTTAACAGATAATTTTATGGCTTTGGTATTTTTTGCTGGGAGGCCTGGGAGGTCTCTAAAAGTATTGACTGCTGTGTGGGTGGGTTGGAATGGAGGAAAGGGGCTCAGACAGTCTCCTAGGAAGGCCAGGTTCCTATTAGAGAGTGTATTGGCTAGACCCAAGGTCAGGGTCAGTAGTGGGCCCCGAATAGTCAGTCATCAGTGAGGACGTCTTTTGACTTTTCTGGTTTATCCTGAATGCTTACTTTAGCAAAGCTGAAGTACTTATTTTCTATCAAAAGATAACAATACCTTCCTCTCAGTCAAAAAGGAAAAGAAGAAAGTGAACAACAAAAATCTGTATACCACTAAAAACATACTAAACCAACACTGAAGTCTACCCAAGACATTTTTATTTCCTGATGTCTTTTGATTGTTTATTTCTTGTGGCAAGTTTGCTGGTAGTTTATTTTTGATGATATAATATTTTTAATAGGACCTTTCTTTCCTCCCAAGAGGAAACACTGAGAATCCCCTATGCTTTCCCAGAAGAAGGAAACAAAATAAATGACAATAAGAAAAGTCAAGGGGGAGATCAGGGGTTTATACACAAGTGGTTCAATAAACCCTACATTTTGTTGATTTTATATTGTATATTTAAACACCAAGTTATATAGAAATTGTTTGGAGTAAGAATGAGAACACTTGGAGAATGGACATTTGGAAATACCACAAAGAATGGAAAATTATGTTACATGCATTAAGGAGTAGCTAATATTCTAGGAAATGTGAAGAAAAGCTGATGCAAGTTCCACTTAAAGGTATATGCCATCTGTGAGTTGAAAATGCCATTACCATCTTATTCTGGGATGAAATGGAAGCTCTGAAGGCACAGCTGTTGATTTGGGTAACAACCCACGTTTTGATGTTTTCTAGCCAAACTCAGGCCTGATGAACTTCAGCACAATTAGCCCATTAATTAACAGGATGGCTCATGATTATTTGATGACATTCAGCACTCTACTTTCACACAAAACTCCATTATTAGACTTCTTTCTATCACAGAGCTCCAGGAACAAAGCCAGCTATGGCTAATCTTCATATTTGCATTTATGGGAAGATGATTCTCTATAAAGGATGGGAGTCAGTGAGAACTGTGGCTGGCTATGAAAGTGGGTGTGTGTGTCACTGGTAGAGACTCAGCTTCAGCAGCCTGTTGTAAAGTCATTCCCTGGCTTGTGAGGGGTGTCCCCTATAACAGTTCTCTGAGAGATTACTTTGGAAGGTCCTACTTAGGGTAGAAGACCAGGCTTAGAAACAAGTCACTTAGAAATGGACAATAAAAGTTTTACTCTAAAGGCAGAGAGTGTTAGGTTCAGAGTGCTTGACTTTCACAGAAGCTGTTTGCATATCTAATGAGAATCCTCATTTTATGCTTTTCTTTTTCTGGTCTCACAGGAAAAAATTCTAAGGCCTTAACCATAGTTAATCCTGAATTTTAAGGTCAAGGGCACTATTGGCAAAAGACGAGAAGAAGGAATATGAAAGGGTCAAGAGTCCTCTAAACTTTGCTGCATTTCAGTCATAAGCAGAATACCAGACTCTCGGAAATGACTTTGAGTAGCTTAAGTGCCATGTCATTGGTGCCAGGTGATTACATAGGAATAGTGGGACATTTTAAACAAGTAGCATCATGAATGTATAAACAAGACACTCTGATATTCTACAGACCTTCTCTGAGGAGGTTCCCTTACCCTAGATGACCACAGACCTTCCTTATTAGTCCCCTGGATTGATAGGAGCAATAATAAAATATTTTAATATCGTATTTCTAATTTCTAGAAGGAACTCAAACCTCCCTCTCTTATTCTACAAAAGCAAACCACCAATGGACCAGAAGGGAGGATTACAGTGGCAGGAGGTACAGAAAAAGGGGCACTGATGCAAATGTTAACCAAAAGAGAGTAGAGAATTTATACTAATATCAGACAAAAAGACTTTAATCAAAAGCTGTTATAAAAGACAAAGGAGGATGTTATATAATACAAAATGGTTAATTAACCAGGAAGATGCAGCAATTACATTTATGCAGCTGAGACCTCCTAAATACATGAAGAAACTTTGAAAGAATTAAAGAGAGAAATAGCCACATAATAACAGTAGGGGACTTCAATACTCCATACAACCACACAAATCTACAATAGAGAAAAAACTTGAACAAGCTATAGAACAAATGAACCTAACATATACAGAACACTTCACTCAACAACAGCTGAATATACATTCTTCTTAATTGTACATAAAACTTTAAGATTGACCCCCTTGTTAGGTTATAAAATGAGTCCTAATGAATTCAAGAAGATTGAAATCATACAAACTATCTTTTTGGATTACAATGGAATGAAATTAGAAATCAATAGCAGAAGGAAAACCAGAAAATCCTCAATATATGTAAATTAACCAACACACCAAATAAGCAATGGGCCAAAGAAGTCACTTAGAAAATATTTTGAAACAAATGAAAATAAAAACAGAGAATATAAAAAGTTATGGGATACAGCAAAAATAGTGCTAAGGAAAATTTGTATCAAGAGGAAGGATATAAAATAAATAATCTAAATTTACACTTCAAGAAAATAGAATACAAACTAAATCAAAAGCCAGCAGAAAGAAGGAAAAATAAATATTGAGTAGAGATAAGTGAAATGGAGAACAAAATAAGAAACAGTTAACAAAGATCTGATTTTTTTTTTGAAAAACAGTGTCAATAAAACTGATAATCCATTATCAAGAATATGAGTAATAGTTGACTCAAGTAAATTCATAAACAAAAGTGGAGACATTATAAGTGATGTCACAGAAACACAGAGACTATATTAGAATAATATGAAAAATTACATGCCAACAAATTTGATGACCTCAATGAAATGGATAAATTCATAGAAACAATTTACTACAACTGAATCTCGAAGAAATAGGAAATTCAAATATACGAATAACAAGTAAGGAGATTGAATTAGTAACATAAAATCTCCCAACAGAAAAAAGCCCAGCTGGGCATGGTGGCACATGCCTGTAATTCTAGTGGCTCTGGAGGCTGAGGCAGGAGGATGGTGATTTCAAAGACAGCCTCAGCAACCGTGAGGCATTAAGGCACTCAGTAAGACCATTTCTAAATAAAATACAAAATAGGCCTGGGGATGTGGCTCAGTGGTTCAGTGCCCCTGAGTTCAATCCCTGGTTACCCTCACCCCCCAAAAAAGCCCAGGACCATATGGCTTCACTGGAGAATTCTACCAAAATTTAAAGAACAATCAACATCAATTTTCCTGAAACTCTTCCAAGAAGTTGAAGAGTGGAGAAAACTACCAAGCTCATTCTACAAGGTCAGCACTGTCCTGATATCAAAGCCAAGCACTACAAGGAAAGACAACTACAGACAAATATCCCTTATAAACATTGATGCAAGAATTCTCAAGGGAATACTAGCAAATGGAATACAGTGTAACCCTAAAAGGTATATGCACCATGGCCAAAGGTAATCTCCTGGAATGCAAGGATGGTTCAACATATGAAAAATCAATGTAATATACCATATTACATAATTGTTATGGTTTACATATGCGATATACCCAAAAGCTCAAGTGTGAGACAATGCACAGAGTTGAATAATAGGAGGTGAAAGTATTAGATTATGAGAGACTGTAATCTAATCAGTGGATTGAACCACTGTTAACTGTGTTAACTGTAGGCAGGTAGTGTGTGGCTGCAGAAAATAGGTCACTGAGAGTGTGCCTTTGGGATTTGAATTTTGTCCCTTAAGTGAAGCTCTCTCTGCTTCCTTTTTGACATATCCTAAGCTGTTTTCCTTTGGCATGCGCTTGTGCCATGATGTCATGTCTCACCTGGGGCCCAGAGCTATGGAGTCCTCCAATCCTGAAACTGAACCTCTGAAGCCATAAGCCAAAATAAACTTTTCCTCCTCTAAGTTGCTTTTGTCAGGCACTTTGATCACAGCAAAGAAAAAGGAAACTAAAAAAGAAATGAAGAACAAAAAAACCCCCACATGATCATCTCAATTGATTCAGAAAGCGCATTTGACAAGATTCAATACCCTTTCATGACAAAAACATTCAATAAACTAGGAACAGAAGGAAACTGCCTCAATATAATAAAGGCCTTGTATGAAAAGTACATGCTAACATACATTATACTTAGTGACATGAAGAAAGTTTTTCTTCCAATATCAGGAACAATACAAAGATTCTCTTTCACTGCTACTTTTTAAACACAGTAGTGGAAGTTCTAACTAGAGCAGTGTTAGAAACAATCTGTAGTAATTGGAACCCTTGTGCATTGTTGCTGGAATTGTGAATGGTGCAAGCATGATGGAAGACTATATAGATGTTCCGAAAAAATTAAAAATATACCTACTCTCTGATTCAACAATCTCATTTCTGGACATAAATCCAAAAGAACTGAAAACACGATCTCAAAGAAGGATCTGCGCACCCATGTTCAAAGCAGCACCATTCATAATGGGCAAGTGGTAGAAGCAATTCACATGCCCAGTGACAGATGAGTGGATAAACATACACATGCAGAGAATGGAAAATCATTCTGCCTTAAGAAGGAAGGAAATCCTGTCATCTGTTACAACATGGATGAACCTTAAGGGCACTAAGTTAAGAGAAATGAGCCAACTACAAACTGATAAATACTTGATGGCTCTATGTATATAAGGTAGTCAGATTCTTAGAAACACAAAGTAGATTAGTTGTTACCTGAGGCTAGAGGGAAGGGGAAAAGGGAAGTTGTTGCTTACTGGGTATACAGTTTCAGATTTGTTAAACTAAAGAATTCTGAAGATCTGCTTCACAACAATGTGAATATACCACAATAAAAAGAAGTTTAAAAAAAGAGTAAAGGCTGTGAGGTCTGACTGAGAGTGGGCATAGGCCTTTAGAATTTTTTTTTTGAGCTGAGACATTTAAGATAAATTTGTTGCTGTAGCTATGCCTCGGTTCTCCCACGCATGAAGAAAGGATGATAAAATAGAACTTATTGCTCAGACTTGTTGTCAAGATCAAGTGAAATAATGTACGTAAAACTACGTACCACAGCTCTTACCAGATGGCAAGTGATTAGTGATTGCTAGATAAGACACTCTTAGGCTATAATTCTAGAATAATGGTTTTCCTGGGATGAGGGAAAGAATGACAGCTGGAAACTTGATGTAAAACATACTCTTTCTCTCTTCTTTTATGGACCTCTCAGGTGGGTCGAAGTCATGGTCTTATGAAAATGTACAGACTAGGTATGAAACTGCAACTCCTTCCTAAGATGTTTCTTTTAATCTCTGTCAATAGCTGCAACCCGCTAGTTTCAGCTTTTGTAATTAGGCTTGCTCAGCAGCTATGGCAGGAACCAGAGATGCCTGGAGAAAAGGTGAGACATCGAGATTACTTGCATGAGAAAGTCTTAAAACCCAGAAGTCTGTACTGTATAAAAGATACTGAGAACAAAGGGGCAATGCTCAGCTTTCACAGAAGACTCTGCTGAGACCACATTGGTGCTGAGTAAACCTTGCTCTTCTACATCTCTAAGTGCCTTTTGTCTCTTTCCGGTGCCATAATTTTCCATATTTTCCCATAATTTCCATAACAGATGTTTCTGATACTCTGCCTGGTCTCCTCTAAGACAGACATTCACTTACCTCATTGACCAAAACTGTCTCTTTAGTCCACTAAATTCACCAGATAGAGTAAAAGGTTTTAACACACTTCCAAATTTCTGGAAGAGTCTCAGAGTTTACTCTCCCAACTTCATAGAAGAGGAATGCTCCTGGGGGGGGGGGGGGGGGGCAGGCATTCAGAAGAGACAGAGAAGTGTGCTGTGGTACTTAACAGGAAGTTTAAATTGACAGAACTTGGATACATTTTAAGAATTCCTCATTCCTTGGGTGTCTCCTATGTATATATAAAATACATGTTAATAAAATTCTGTTTGTTTTTCTGTAGTTAACATGTCTTTTATTACAGGGTCTGTTCCAAATGGCATTTATGAGGGTTGAAAAAAGTTATTTTCCCTTTCCTACACTCCCCACTCCCCATTCCCCCAGTCAGACAACCTCTAATCTCCATTGATTTGCCTCTTTTGGACATTTTGCATAAAGAAAATCATATAATGTGTGGCTTTTGTGTCTGACTTATTTCACTGAACATAATAATGTCTCAAGGTCCATTCATGTGATAGCATACAGCAGAACTTCATTTATTTTTATGGTTGAATAATATGCCATTGTATAGGTATAACACATTTTATCTATTCTTTGGTTGATGAACATTAGGACTGTATCTACCATTCAGCTATTGTGAAAATAGCTACTATGAACATTTGTGCATACGTTTTTGTTTGAAGAGCTGTTTTTGAGTTTTGGGGGGGCTATTTTTCTGGAAGTAGAATTGTTGGTTCATATAGTATATGGTAACTCTAACCTTTTTTTTGTTGTTGTTGTACTGGGGTTTGAACCCAGAGATGCTCTACATCCCTCAGCACCCCCCCAACCCACTGTTTTTTTATGTTGTGAGGCAGAGTCTTACTAAGCTTCTAGGAGTCTCACCAAGTTGCCTAGGCTGGACTCAAACTTGGGATCCTCTTGCCTCAGGCTTTTAAGAAGCTGGGATTACAAGTGTACACCATGGTGTCTGGCTAGACTTAACATTTTGTGTGTGTATGATACCAGGGATTGAACCCAGAGATGTTTAAACACTGAGCCACATCCCCAGCACTTTTTATTTTTTATGTTTTGTTTAGAGACAGGGTCTTGCTAAGTTACTTAGAGCCTCACTAAATTGCTGAGTCTGGCATTAGACTTGCAATCTCCTTGCCTCAGTCTCCAAAGCTGAGGGGATTATAGGTGTGTGCCACTGTACCCAGCTATATTTAACATTTTTGAGGAATTGCCAAATTTTTTTCCACAGTGGCTGCATGATTTTGCAGCATCACCAGCACTGTATTCCAAATTCCCTATTTCCTCCCCATCATTTATTTTCTGTTATTGTTGTTGTTGTTGTTTCTATCCTAGGGATTATACAGTGGCATCTCATTGTAGTTTTGATTTGCATTTCCAAATGACTAATAATATTGAATATTATTTCCCTGTGCTTATTGGTGTTTCACAGATCTTTGGAGAAATATCTAATCAAGTCCTTTGCCCATTTAAAAATTGAGTTGTCTTTTGTGTTTTATATATTCTATATACTATGTCCTTATCACATATATGATTTGCAAATATTTTCCCTATTATATGGGTTGTCTTTTCATTCTTGGTAGTGTCCTTTGATGTACAGATTTTTAGTTTTTTTTCTTTTGCAGTGTTGGGGACTACATGCAGGACCTTGCACATGATAGGCAAGTGTTCTGCCACTGGGCTATACCTCCAGTCTTTAAAGTTTTTAATTTTAATAAAATCTAATTCATCTTTTCTTTCTTTTATTGATTGTACTTTTGGTGTCATATTTAAAACACACTGCCTAATCCAAGGTCACAAAGATTTATGTCTATGTATTCGAGTTTTATGGTTTCAGTTCTTATAGTTAGGTGCTGATTCATTTTCAATTAATTTTTGTATATGGTGTGAGATGAGATACAGTTGGAACTTCATATTTTTGCCTGTGGATATCCAGTTAGTTTTAACTTGCTTTTTGTTCTTTTAGTACTCCAAACATTTTGATACCCTGAGGCCTTTTCATTTGTTATTTCCTCTGCTTGCAATTTTCTTTCCTCACCTCTTTGTATGACTGGCTCCTGATCTTTTAGGCCTCATGTCAAATATCACCTCAGAATCTCTCCTTAATACCCCATCTAATTTAAAGTTGTCCCAATTTCCATTCTTACACCCAAAGTTTATTTTTGTTTAAGAACATCACTATTCAATTAATTGTTCACTTGCTTTATTGGTTCACTTTCCTAGTAGAATGTGGACTCTGTGAGAGCTGAGACCTTGTCTATCCTTTTATCATTGTGTCTCCAGTGCCTGACACATAATAGGTGGTCAACAAATCATTGCAGAATGAACACAGTGTTCCCACAGATAGCAAAAATACTAATAGCAATGTCCTTTACATCATTTTGCAACTTAACGGATGATCTGTTCTTATGGTGTACATGGATAGCTTTTAATTTTCTAAAATTTTTCTATAGATAGGGAAAGTAAGCTCTAGAAAAGGTGAAAATGATTGTTCAAGGTCAAACAGGGAGTCTTTGGTTTATAGAGCAATTCCCACAGCATTAATTTAGCTTGTGGTAGCCCACAAGAGTGAAGGAGAAAGACACAAGAGATGCATAGCTTGGAGCTGCTCAAGGCCACATCCAGGGTGCTTGAACTTGATTTTAGCCTCCCTCTCATTTCTTGAAATTTGTCTAAATTCAAGAAAGAAAACTTGGTGGTGCTAGAGTTGATGGCCCTTTGCCAAACACAGCAAGTGTCAGCTACTGGGGCCCCTTAGAACTCATTAAAAATGAAAAAGACTTGTTAAACAAGCTGGAAATAAAGTTGCATTTCTGAGTGAGATTGGTTTCTCACAGCTCATCCTTGGTTACCTCCGGACAATGGTTGGTCGATAAAGCACTTAAAATGGAAGGATTTTTAATCACTCGGCCCCCTCAACCCACTATCCCCACATGCCCACATCCTGAGCCAGTTCTTCCTGAGCCAGCTCTTGTCCCCAAGAGGCTGTGGTGTGTGGGGAAACAGGAAGGTAAGAGGAATACTGACCAATCATTATCTCCTTCACAAGTCCTTGTCTCTTTACTCATTAAGTGTGGGTGTAACTCTTGCCCTTGGCCCTCATGTTTGACAAATCCTTTAGTCATATCATCTACTTAGTGTTGGTGTCTCCTACACATGAACTTTCAGCTCAGAACTTTCTCATGAGCTCTAGACCCATATATGTTTCCTATATATTTCTACTGAGATGCTTTACAGATGCCTTGAACTTAATAGCCAAGCTGAACCCAATTATTCACTGATCTTCATAGTCCCTCATCAAGGAGAGGGGATGGGAAGGCAGACACTGCTATGTACCTTTACTCTTAAAGAATGATAGCTCTGTTCGTATGCTCCCTAAATGTAGAAATTTAGGATTCATATCACATCTCTCCCTTTCCTTCACACCCATTTTGGCCCCTGCCTTCAGTTCCCATTCAACCTGTCTTCTGTCTCCAAGGCATTTTCTGAACACATCACTTAGTAGACCTCATTGTTCTAAGGCTTTGGGAAAGCCATTTAATTTTTCTAAGCCTCAGTTTTTTGCTCTGAAAGTGGGGGTTTCATAAAGATTAGCTTTACTATTCAAATTGTAAGAATGATTACTCATTAAAAGGCAAGTCCTATTGGCAAAGATTAATCAATATTTGCCTATAATTTCCAGGAAAATTTCCTTTTTAAAAATATTTTTATTGGTACATTATTGTTGTACATAATGGTAGGATTTGTTGTTACATATTTGAACATACACACAACATAGCAATATAATTTGGCCAATATCATTCCCTAGCACTTCCCCCCCAATCCCTTTGGTCCCCTTCCTCTACTCTACTGACTTCCATTCGATTTTCATGAGACAGTTCCCCCATTCATTCATTTCCTTTTTCCTTTCTAGCTTCTACATATGAGAGAAAACATGACCCCTGACCTTCTGAGTTTGGCTTATTTTGCTTGACATAATGGTCTTTTTTTTTTTTTTTTTTTTTTTTTTTGACATAATGGTCTTAAGCTCCATCCATTTTCCTACAAATGCCATAACTTCCTTCTTCTTTATGACTGAGTAAAACTCCATTGTGTACATATAGCACATTTTCTTTTTTTAATTTACAGACTGCATTTTGATTCATTGTACACGAATAGGGTTATACCACATTTTCTTTATCCATTCATCTGTTGATGGACACCTAGGCTGTTTCTATAGCTTGGCTATTGTGAATTGTATCCAGCAAAAATTCTTGATGACAGGATCCTATGAAGGTATTTCAGACATAAGGCATTTTAGAATCACCAATGCTCCAATGATATTCCCAGAAAGAAGAATTGCACCCCAGGAAGGGGTAAAAAATATTTTTGACTGTCAATTGGTTTACTCAATGCTGTCAAGAAAACATGATTTATTTTACAAGTTACTAGACAAATTGCCCAAATGTGCACTGAAGTGGTCTTAACCCAGCACTCCAATGCTTACTTAGATAATAAAACTGAGTGCATTAAATAGGGTTTTTCATAATGTGTGGTCTTTGCCTTCAGCAGCTGTTGCTTCATGGCATTTTGTGGGCAAGTAGTCTGGCTTGTAGTGCTCTCTCCACTGACCAGTCACTGACCCAATCAGATTACCACTGTGGAAAAGGCTATTGTATAGATCCTGAGCTCTACATCTCATTTCCTGAGCATTGTGGGTTCTCTTGTACCCCTTACTTCTCCTTCAACCTCTAAGCTATCACTAAAAAGGAAGGCACACTCATCCTTTCAGCTTTTAGTGTCCTCTGATGTGGGTGCCCGGGTTTTCAGAGCATTCTGGTCAGAAACACCACTCTGGGAAGCCAGTAAAGTGTAATAACACAGTAATTACCAACCAGATGTTGAGAAACAAAATCTATGTGAGTGAAGTTCCCAATGCACAGAGCTCTGTGACTTGTTTCAAGCCGTAGATGCAAGAATAATGATTTCTTTGTTCTGTATGCTGCTTCTCTTATTTCATGGAATTTTCTAATACCCAGTTTAATTGTTCTATGGAAAATGAACTGAGGCTGTTTGGCAAATCATTTGTGATACCAGTGGCCAGTCCAATATATGGTTTGACTGACTGAGAAGACAAGGGTATTAGTATTATAGTATTATAAAGACTTCAAAAGACAGTGGTGGTTTTATGACAAGAGAACTGGAATGGGAAAGAATGACAGAAGAAATACTGTTAACAGAGTTGGGAGGCCATTTGTTCTGACAGCTCTCTGGACCATCATTTAGGACACTGCTCTAGAAATAGAATTCTGTCCAAACCTGGATTAAGTGGAGTGTGAGAATGGATTTTCTGTTCCTAGGTTAATCATCCCATAATTAGTTCAATTATTGGGGTACCTTAAATGCAGGAGCCAAAAGGGAAATGAAATCGGAAGACTGGTGGTTTTAAGTACAAGATGATCAATGAAAAAAGAAAATTTTGAGAAAAAAATGGAGCCTGCAAATGCCAATAGTACAAAATCATGTAATTATAAGATGATCTCCAGATATAAGCTGGATAATATTTTAAATCAGTCAATGGTTTCCCCCTGCTCAGGTCAGACATGAAAGCTGGTACAGTGACAAAGACTGGCAAGGATAATGACTCAGACTCTATACCAAGTGGCCTTTATCTTGGCTTACTTCTAACCAAATATGTGAAAAATAATTTCTAGGAAACCTGAGATAAAGGGAAAAGCAAGTTGTGGATACTCTTTCCTGTAGCTGCTTTTATTTCAGAGATATGTCTGAGCTCATAAGATCTTAGAGATCTACAAACTGGGAATAAGTGCCATCAGAAGCCTAGACTTTATCCCATTTGGCTAGTTCTCTATTTATGCAACCAATTCTTCATGTGCTATACTGATTTCACTTTAGGCTTGTCTACAGCCTGCCACTCAAGTTAAAAGTAAATCTTACAATTCTCTACATCTTCCCTTTTTCTACCTCTCTAGTCTTAGCTAGTACTACTCTCTGGTTCCCCAGGTCCCAACTCCACTGACCTTTCAGTTTCTCAGCATGCCATGATTCTTCCTTTCTTAGAGTCTTTGAATTTGCAATCTTCTCTCAACTTCTTCCAGCTCTTCCCTGTTTTTCATCCTTTGGGGTTCCACACTGGGATTCCATGATTGTTCCATTTAAAATAGATATCTCTTAGACTACTAGAGTAGAGGAAAGGGATCAGGGTGAGGGAAGAGGGGAGGGAAAGAAGAAATACTGGAAAATCATTAGTCAAATTTTAATGTTACATTGTGTATGTGTGTGAATGTGTATGTAACAATGAATCCCTCCATTCTGTATACTTAAGTGCACTGCTACGATTTAGATATGAGGTGTCTCCAAATTTAATGTTTGAATCAATGTAAGAGTTATCAGAGGTGAAATGATTACATTATGAGAGGTGTAACCTAATTGGCGGATTAATCCACTGGTATGGAATTTAACTGAGTAGTAACTATAGGCAGATAGGGTGTAGCTGGAGAAAATACATTACTAGGAACTATGCCTTTGGAATTTCTCTCTCTCTGTCTCTCTTTCTCTTTCCTGGATGTTATGTCCTGAGCTGCTTTCTTCTACCACACCCTTCCACCATCATGTTCTGCCTTACCTTGGGCCCAGAGCTATGGAGTTGGCAAACCATAGACTGAAACTCTAAAACCATAAGCTAAAATAAACCTTTCCTCCTCTAAATTATTCTTGTCAGCACTTTTGGTAGCAATAACAAAAAGCTGATTAAAACATGTACCAATTAAAAGTATGGAACAAAATCAGAAATGAATATTAAAAAAATACAGTGGGTTTCCCTCATCCCTGTTGCCCTATGATATCACTATTTTTTGATCACCAGAGTTCCTTACAATCTGTTATTGAAGTATTTGCTTACTCTTTTCCATCTTCCTGAATAGAATGTAAACTTCATTAGGGCTGAGTCCCTGTTTGTCTTCTTAACTGTATGTTTTGAGAATTTACCACAGTGCCTGATGCATTTTGAGAATTAATAAATGTCTTCATGTGTTTCTTCTGCAATAGCAAAATTCCTGAGACTGGGTAATTTATGAAGAAATTAATTTTCTCACAGTTCTCGTATCTGAGAAATTCAACATCAAGGTACTGGCAGGATTGGTTTTGTGATGAGTTGTTTCCAAGATGGCCTTATTGCTGCAACTTCTAGAAGGGAGGAACACTGTGTCCTCACATGGCTGAAGCCAGAAGGGCAAGAGATCTGAATTCTGTGTGAAACCTCATTTATAAGGCATCAATCCTATTCAAAATGGGAGGAGCCTTCATGGCCTAAACACTTTCTAAGATCCCACCTTTTAATACTATTACATTGGCAACACAATCAGACCAGGGCAGTAAATAAGTTGGCCCATTGCCTTTTCTCCAAGAAAGGCAAGAATTAAGGGAGGTGATATATCCACTCACTGGTAATAGGACTACGTTTTTACATTTAAAAAAATTATTTAAATTCTAATTAGTTATACATGACAGGAGAATGCATTTTGACACATCATACATAAATGGAATATAACTTCTCATTCTTTTGGTTGTACATGATGTAGAGTCACACTGGTCCTGTAGTCATATATGCATTTAGGGTATTATGTCCAATTCATTCTACTATTCTTCCTACTTCTATACCCCTTCCCCTCCCTTCACTCCCCTCTGTCCAATTCAAAGTACCTCTATTCTTCCCTAGCCACACCCCCTATTGTGAATTAACATTCACATACCAGAGAACACATTTGCCCTTTGGTTCTTTGGGATTGCCTTATATTGCTTAGCATGATATTCTCCAGTTCCATCCATTAACCAGTAAATGCCATAATTTCATTCCTCTTTAAGGCTGAGTAATATTGCACTGTGTATATATACCACACTTCCTTCATTCTTTCATCTGTTGAAGGGTATCTAGGATGGTTCCATAGTTTAGCTATTGTGAGTTGAGTTGGGTAATAGGACTTTTAAGAGAGTTTTATTTAATATCTTGATAGAAATTTTTCTAAATTTGTTTTAAAAGTATATTTCAATATAAATATGCATGCAGAAAGATACTCAAAGTTGTTACTATAATGCAATTTAATTTAACTTACTCTATGCAATTTAGACCCAAAATTTGGTATGTTAGTTAAGTTTAAAAAAAGGATTTCTGGTTTATTTTCATGTGTTATAAATGTAATAAAGATCCTCCTTCAAAAGCTGTTAAAGCAGGCATCAAGATCCATGAGCAATTTATTTTTGGTTTACTTCTGAATAATATACAAATTTCACTATAAAAGTTAAAAAGTTGGTGCCCAGTAAAACATTTTGAAATGTTTCAGTGCCAGCTAACATATTGCATAGTGAGGAAAAAACCCATGTATAACATGAAACAACTGTGATAGCTATCCCCTTTTAATTAATACTATATGTAACTTTTAAATCTGCATAGACCAAAACTAATATACTTTGAACCTAAATTCCAGTGCTTTATGCTATCTTGTGACATAAAATTGCATCACACAATTTTTTCCCAACTCCACTTTCATTGACATTAAGTTTAGTAACTTGAAACTGGCCATGGTGGGAGTATTTATACTATGGGAATCAGCAAATTCCACAAATCAGGACTCTCTTGTCCCCCTCTCCACTCTGAGGCCAGTCATTAAATATTGCTGATATACCATATCACTGGTTAACACAATCAGTTCATCCTCTGAGATCAGTAAGGAAATTGAACAAAAGAATTTTCAATTCTGGTCTTTTTATAAAAAAGCCATATGTTTCATTCCTAGGTTTCCAGTGCAGAGCTAAAACTATAGTACAGTATATCTTCTGTATTCACTCTGCATTGTTGACAGGTCAGAGTCTATGTGGTTTGAAATTTGTAAGCAAATACTTCCCAAAGTTCATGGGCAATGGGACTCTACAAATGACTTTAAAAATAAATGCACACTTCTTGGAAGATTAGAACATAAATCCATGGTAAAAATAAACTTCATATAAACCAAAACAAGGATGGAGCCCCCAACGAAAAAGCAGCTCTAACAAAGGAGGAAAAAAGAAAAAAAAAAAGAACTTACAATATATTAGAAAACACCATGAACACTGGTTCAAAGGATAGGACAGAGAAATACATTTTCATAAAACCACTGAATATTTGGCTTATACTGAACACTTGTGTGTTGTTAACTCACAGGCAGATTTTAAAGAAACAATGGGTGTTAAATGGCACCTGACTGAAGCTGAACACAAGTGGCCTTTCTATTTATTTCACTTTTTCTCCTCCTCTTCTACTTCTTCTCCTAACAATTAGCACATCTATTCTCTCTCTCTCTCTCTCTCTCTCTCTCTCTCTATATATATATATATATATATATATATGGTCTAAACTACAAGTCAACATCTTTTTTTTACTGTGAAGAGCCACATAATAAATAAATATTTCAGGCTTTGTGGGCCATAAGACCTCTGTTACAACTACTCCACTCTGCAAGTGCAGTATGAAAGCAGCCATAGACAATACATAAATGAATAAGTTGTGGTTGCATGCCAATAAAACATTACAAAAACAGACAACCTACTGGATTTGGCGTGCACAGTCTCTGGCTTGCTGACCCATTGTCTAGACTGCAAAATGTGGGACTATTGATACTGCTTGAGAAATGCTACTGTAGAGAGCAATATTCAGCAACAAGGGATGGGGATGACACCTTGTATCAGAATTACCAGTCATTGTATCTTGCTTTTGCAGAATCCCTAATTCTAGACTATTCAAAGTACAGTTCAGGTATTCCCTGGCCAATAACTATTTTAGCATTATTAGAAGGACTACATATGGCCTACCTTCTAAATATATGACTAGAAGTATCCCTTCTCAAATCCTTCCCATGTGATCTTATGGAAGCATAACTGAAGAGCAGTTATAATTGAGAAAATATCAAGGGTCACATGATTAAATCAATTTCTTTCTGAGAAAACTATCAGCTGTTAAATTTTAAACGGGAGGAGATGCAGCTGTGGCTCAGTGGTGGAGTGCTTGCTAGCACATGTGAAGCAGTGGGTTCGATCCTCAGCACCTCATAAAAATAAATAAAGATATTGTGTCCATCTACAACTAAAAAAATTAACCAAGAAGTAAAACTTTCCCAATAAATAATATTATTATTTGTTGTATATGCAAGTGTCCATATTATTCTACTTAAGGAAACTGGAGGCACACAGTGAAAAGAGGTTAAAAAGAGGGAACATACATGAATATGCCACAGTGAATCTCACCATCAAGTACATCCACAAGACAATAATTTAAAAAAAACTTTAAGTAAATAGTGGAAAGATCAGTAGGGTAGAAGGAAGTGAACATGGAGAGGGAGGAAGTGAGGGAAGGGGAAATACCGGGGACTGAATTTGAAAAAATGATATACCATGCTTTTATAATTTTGTCAAAATGAATCCTAATGTTATGTGTAACTGAAAAGAGCCAATACAAATGCAAAAAGAGGGAATTTATAAATGCAGACTTCTTAGAGTTCCAAACAGTGATAGCTTCCCCAAATGACAGGTATAGCCACTAAGTGAAAGGCAATATTTAATACTGCATAGAGTAGAATCAATTACTTTTCATGACTAAATTTTCAGCCATCACTTACATACATACTGTGTGTCTGTTAATATTCACTTATTTTTCATGAAGGAGAGCCTAGCATTTCTCTTTATACAGCCCTATATCTGAAGCAGTGATTCCTAAGGGGACAACAACTGGGAGATTATTAAAATTATCTAGGGAGCTCACACTGCCAAAAGTCTGGCATTCCACCCAAGAGGTCACCTCTTGCTCTCCCAGGAACTGCCTCAGTAAGCTATTATTACAGATGAGAATGTGGTTTATCAGTGCATTGAAGAAGAAAAAAATGTTAAAAACTGCTGATGGTAAATAGCTGAATAAACAAATGCATGTATGAATATGAGGTTATGTTATTGATAAAGGGACACACATCCACTGCACGCAGGAAAAACTTTATAACTTCATTAAATAATTAAGATATGATGAATATATTAAACTGCTAGTTCATTTACTCTCATGTTTTTTATTATTGCCATAAATGCTAGTAAACAAGACTGACAACTTTTATAGCATTCTGGGAAGGAAATTGGGCCATTATAGAAGCACCAATATTTTGAATCCAGTCAAGTATGCTTGTTAAGTTAAGCTGTTTACCATTATTCCTTCCAACTCATTTTGATTTGTTAAGCCAAGTTCACAGGGCATCTGGGAGGGGGAAATGAGACACATATGCAAAAACATTAATAAAATGTAGAAGGTGACAATTTTCCCAAATAAATGCAGAGCATCAGGGACATTCAAAGAGGGAAGAGATGACATCAGGTTGGAGTACAACATCAGGTAAAACCCCATCTATCTCCAGACCTCTTGCCTCTTTTCCCAAACAGAAGAGCAGTTACTGGTACTTTGTGATAAATTAGACACTGACTTGCAGAAGTATCTATTATTTAAAAAGGTATCATTTAGCCCTCTCAATATGGGATTTTGGTAGTTTCTTTTTTAATATTTGTATTAGTGTATTATAGTTATACGTATAATTGGGGTTCATTTTGACATAATCATATATGCATGTAATATAATTTGCCCCATTTCAGTTCCCAGTACTTCCTCTTTCTCTCCCCTACTCCCTCCCCTGATCCCCTTCCTCTCCTGCACTGTTCTTCTTTCTATATATTTATTGATAGTTTCTTAAATGTAGCTTTGCTACATCTTGGACCCTAAGATCCTTCTGTTGGAGTACAATCCCCATTAGAAAGTGTAAGTCAGTTTGGGGAAAAGACATTATTCTGTCTTGCTCCATTGATCCATAGGTTCTGTCTGTTGTTTCCAGCCATTAGATTTGCTATTGAATCTCTTTGGTAGTATGATTTAGGACTTTGAAAGAAGGTTAAGAAGACTCTGTGTTCCTCAGCAGGCATTTGGGCAGCAGGTAAGCAAGTGAGATAGATACACACTTCAAGCATGGGTGCATCTATACACACACACACACACAGAGAGAGAGAGAGAGAGAGAGAGAGAGAGAGAGAGCTGACTTGGCAGCTGTGAGGTTGGAGGTGGGGAACTCAGTACCCACTAAGCTAGTTTCTACTTCCAGTGTCTGCCTGTCTGAAGCTGTTTGAAGCCTCCAGCGTGGTTAGAGTTAATTCCCATTAGGTTGGACTCCGCCCCTCTCTCCCAAAGGTAAAGCAAGGTTTTCAGGCATCACTGCAAAGAGCAGCTGGGATTCCCATCCCTGTCTGACAAGCTGTGAGGAGAAGTTGTTGCTCAGATCTGAGCCCGAAGAGAGGGAACAAGTCAGTCAGTCTTCATGGTCAGAAGGTAAATATGCAACTTGGGCCAAATGCAATTGAAACAGCTGGATAAGAAACTGCTTTTCTCTCCCCTTGCTCAGCCCTCCTTCCCCTCTTCCTTCCTCAGGCTTCCTGTCCTTTCATGTCAAAGCTCAGAGAAGCTGTTTTCTTCCCAAGGGCAGCCTGGTGTATTTTTACTTCCTCATAGTCTGTTGTTTGCACAGAGGCTATGAGAAATCAGAGCTGGAATCTTATTCCATATTGACAAGACTTGAGGACCTAAGGGTTAAATGCTAGCTGGTTTCCCCAGGGGAGTTGGTAACCTGAGGAGAGGAAGCTCACTCTCTGTGAGTGGAGGAAGGGATTTTGTTCTGACTTGTCGATACAAGTCAAAATGGATCCAGTTTCCCTGATGTGGTAGGTTGATCTCTTAGACTCGTTTAATTGGGGCTATGGGATTGAAATGGGGTGATGAAGCTAAACTGAAATGCAGAAGTTGAGGCCAGTAGAGCTGGAAATAGAAGATGACATTCATTTACTAAATATTTAGGAGTTCCTACTATGTGCTGAGCATGATAATTTCCAGAAGAACCTGAAGCAGTTTAACTATAAATCCATTCCTGTAAATAGTACTCAGCCAAGTGGTGGGAAACTAAAAGCAGAAAGAACCTAGAGATGAGAAGAAAACACTGATAGAGTGAGTGGTCGTGGGATAAGAGTATAAGAGGAGGGATGTTCCCCTTCTTGGGTGATTTCAAGTCTTCTCTATTACTTTGAGAGAATGGGGTCTTGTCTGGTAGGAATGTGGAGAATTGACATCTATCCTGGTGTTAGGTAGACCACAGACATTATTTCATTTGAACTTATGCTTCATCATCTCCATTTTATAGATGAAACTGAAACTCAGAGGTTTTAACCCCTTTGCCTCAAGTTCACAACACCTGTAAGGGGCAGATGTCAGGACCCAGTCTTAGATCCAATCACAAAAACTCAGGACTTTTCCATTAAAATAGTATTCCTCAATCATAAGTTCCCATGAGAATCAACTGAGCATTTTGAAAAATGCAAACTCCCATAAGTTCAAATTCAGTGAATCTGGGAGGGAGGGGTCATAGTCTGCATTTTGAACAAGCATCTAGGGTGATTCTGATGGAGGGAGTTAGAGCTCCCACTTCTAGAATCAATGTTTTTCTTTTATTATTTTTCATTTGTTCTTTTTAGATATACCTGACAGTAGAATGTATTTTGACATATTGTGCATACATGGAGTATAACTTATTCTAATTAGAATCCCATTCTTGTGATTGCACATGATGTGGCGTTATAGTAGTCATATATTCATATATGAACATAGGAAACTTATGTCCAATTCATTCTATTGTATTTCCAATTCCCACTCTTGATACACTCTGCCACCTGCCAACTCCTCTGAAGTGGTTGAAGAAGCATTCAGCCCACCTTCCACACTGGCCAGATCTACTCAATGGAGATAGTTGGCTCTTGGTGGTATTTTACTTCTAGCTGAGGCCATGGGGGTAAAATGAACTATTGGGGAATAATAACAGCAGGACCAGAGCTATGAGTCTAAGGGTGTTGGTCATGCTTTACCAGTTAGTACATTGTTTTTTAAAATATATTTTGTAATTGTAGATGGACACAATACCTTTACTTTATTTATTTTTATGTGGTACTGAGGATTGAACCCAGTGCCTCACATGTGCTAGGCAAGTGCTCTGTCACTGAGCTACAATCCCGGCTCTACTGCATTGTTGATAGGACTTAACCAGGTCTAGTCAGAGCAGCTGGCAAGGGAAGTTTCTAACCAGCTGAGGTTCTGATGTTGGACTGTTAGCCAACCAATTGATCATGAAGGTAGGGGCACAGGTAGACTGTCCACCCAGAGTAAAATCTGAGCTGAAGATCTCTAGTTGGCAAAGCAAAGTCATATTGGAGTTCAGTGAGCATCATTTTGAAGGGAGGGAGAAGATCATGTGAAACTTTGGGAAATCATTGCAGTCCCTACATTTCAAACCTCAAACTCTAGAGAAAGAGAATAGACTAGGACCTTATGCAGAAGCTCACTTTATTAGCTCTCTATCTCCTTCTGGAATTTTGATTGCTCATTTGGTCCTCTATTTCCACATACTCTTTGCCTTCCTGCCTTTTAGTGCCTTGCTTGCTTGTGAGCATCTCCACCTCAGGATGATGAGAGCGAATAAATAGAATTAACTAACACAATGCAACAAAAAGAGGAGGGAAGTGAAAAGAAGGCCTGGAAGGAGGTTTAGAAAGCTTGAAAGCAAAGGTCAAAAGTGAGGTCTTCCCTCGTATGTGGAAGCTAGAGGAGAAAAATAGGGGGGAAAGGGATGACATGTAAATAGAAGGGATACCATTAGAATGGAAGGAGATGGGATAGAGTGGGAAGATGGGAGCTTGGGAGGAATTGGGGGAGTGAAGTTAATCAAAGTATATGTACACACACACACACGCACATACACACGGGATTAAACTCAGGGGCACTTAACCACTGAGCCACATCTCCAGCTCTTTTAATTTTTTTATTTGGAGACAATCTGCTAAGTTACTTAGGGCCTCACTAAATTGCTGAGGCTGGCTTTGAATGTGCAATCCTGAGTGGCTGGGATTATAGGGGTGTGCCACTGCACCCAGGCTCAAATCATGTTTTTATGTATGTGTAAATAAACCATAACGAAACCCACTGTATAATTGAGATGCACCAATTTAAAAAGAAGTGAGGTCTTTTTAGAATCACCCAGATACAAATGGAAAATAAAGCCCTCTGAGTGATTACATTATTATGATGATTTCTGACCCAGGAGAACTTTGAACAACTCCCATCTTGGAAATATCCAGAGGAGGAAATACTTCTAAGGGACACAAGTGGCAGAAAATGTGGAGAAAAATTTTGGAGACATGGTAGTAGATTATTTTTTTAATTGTGTCTGAAATAGAAAAATCTGGAATGATTGGGTTGCTAACATGCCCAGCTTGATATGAGGAGTGACATTGGTCAAATGCGTTTCTCTGGAGTGGGACTCTTTACATACTAGATACACGTTTGCCTATCTTGCTTATTTCCTAGAGAAGTGTCAACATCAAGATGTATTTGTAACAAGCAATGCACATGGGGAACATGGGGACATAAACAGAAAGGCCTTTTGAATTCCTTTACCAACATGAGTGCCAAAAAAGTAGCTCCTCACAGACATGTTCTAAGAAAACAGTTTTGCAGTCATGTTTTCCTCAGCAGCTGTAAGTCAGAGACTTCCTTCCTGATCACTTCCTGTTCTGATATTTAACTCACTGGCTCTTTTGACTGGACCTTGTTATCCTTGGTAAAGGAGTATTTTCCTTAACTCAGAATTTACATGATAAGCTCCAGTGGAAACAAAAAGATGCGTCTTTTTTTTTGGCGGGACTTGGGGAGAAGGTAGAGGAAGGACTTGGTTTATTTTTCTCCACTAAGAAAAATATAAGAGCAATGTTTCCAGTTTCATTGACACTGAGTGCCTACATATGAGTTAGGTGCACATGAGAGCACAAAAGTGCTGGAAACAAAAACAAAGACTTGGCCATGGGACACCACAGGAGAAGGAAGAGTGCTCATTTCGGGTGAGAAAAGGCTAAAGGTAACCTACCAACAATCAGAGTTGATGAAGGGCTCTAATCTGGAGGACAGTGGCCAGTTGTTCTCTGCTCTGTCTGAGGACCCAACAAAGGCCTTAAGTTGTAGCAGAAAAGGTTTATAAAGATATAAAAAGTGATTCATTGACAGTGAGAGTTGTTAAGTTACTGTGAAAATTTGTAAATGCCCCTTTCCTTAGTTTTCTTTAAAAGTAGTAGAGATGACCATTTGACATGTATGGCTTATGGTTTAGATGGGTTTCCTGCATCCTATGGGTTGAGGTGATCTCTATCCATGAGGTGGTTTTAGAATGGCTAGCATATCTCCAAAGATTAGCCAATATTAGGCTTTGGGAAGGATAGTGAATACAGGAGAGACTCCATGCTTCCACTCTACTTATTTCAACTTTCTGACCATACTCAGTACATCTCATATAACAACTCTTAGAAATAGGCATATGATTCATTAAGCAGATGGAAAAACTGAGGGGAGAAAGACAATGTCATTCCTAAAGAAGGAGATTCAAATGCAATCCTATCAATGCTTGGATATTAGACCACTCAGCAGGAGCATTAAGGTGAGTTCTTTGCTCTCAAAATCCAACATGACTGTGAGACTTGACATTTCAGGAAAGAGAAGGAAAGCTATTGCATACAAGAAGCATACACAATGAATTAGGATACAATGAAGTATAGCATTGTTTGTGATTTTTTATTAGGTGAGTCCAAAGTGACTTAACCAATTTCTGGGAATAAACTTGAACCACTTAGACTGTCATGAAGAGGATTACTTCATTGCAGGTGATGGAACTAAAAGCATTTGATAGAATGCACTTCCCTACCACATGTGCACTGGAGTAGTGTGCACACAGACTCCATATGCCCTGTTGCCTTCTTACTCAACCATGGGACGAGTCAGGCTGGAGCTCATGTACTCAGGAAATAATGAGTGACTGAATCTCTGAAATCTATTCCTTGACCTCATAAGGTCAAGTCTGTGATTCAGAAAGGTTTACATTCAAAGTTTAGAAACTTCATCTCTCCAATGTGGAATCCCATGGTCATTTTAACTTAGCAGAGAGAAAACATTAGAGAATTATCTGGGGCACTGATTCTCATGGATGGTTCTGGTTTACAACATCTCTAGTCCTAAATAGAAGAACCATCTCATTCCAGGTTGTTTGAGACTTTCTGAGTTTATTGCTGAATGCCCCACATCCCAGAACATTCTTCAGTCCCAGGCACACTGGCATGGTCATTCACTCTAGTCCTAAATGAAATAAGAACAATGAGGTTTGTTTTATTCCCCTAACATTGAAAGTACTCGTATTAGTTGGGGTTCTTTAGAGGAATAGAATCAACAGGAATTATGATTATAAAAAGGGGATGTATTAGATTGGCTTACATGACCAGAAGTTGGATAGTCCACAATGACCATCTGCAGTTGGAGAGCTGGAAGAACCAGCAGCTGTGCAGTCCAAGAAGTGGAAGCCCCAGAGCAAGATCAACAGAGCTTTCCTAGTCTGAGACCAAGGCTGCTGGAAACTGCTTGGAGAATCACTGGCAGAGCCCTCTTTGGAAGAGTGAAGCGAGAGTTCAATATCTTCAGATGATAGAAGCAGCAATCAAGAACCCATTCGAGAAGAGTCCAGCTTGTATCTGCATCTGCTTCTTTGTTCTTCCAAATTTTCTTCCATCCAAGCCACCATCCATTTGGGTGGTGTTGCCCACACTTAGGGAGGGGCTCCACTTCAATTCACTATCCCATATTCCAATCATTCCTAGACACACCCTCATTGACACACCCAGAAGCCTCTTAATCATTGGCATCTCTTAATTCAATCAAGTTGACAATTCAAATGAACAGTTATAGTACTTAATTTAAATTCTGAAGGATAATGAGTTTTCCTAGAGCTAAACACATTTCAACTGAATTTTGAAATTTGGCCTCCTACATCTTGGCTTCAGAATGCCACTTGTAAAACAAAATCATAGTGACAGTGGTAGATAGTATAATAGTTTATTTAATAGCCTTATTTGTCATAGATGAGGTCAACCTTATGTCAAATCCTTCCCCTTTTTTCTACCATAATCTGGGTACCACTCACTGATATATGCCCCTCCTATTGGTTGTCACATGGGAACTTTTGATCTCAAGGTTATGATGTACACAAGGGACATATGGGGTTATTTCAGACTACAAGTACTAAGCTTTAAAAAGCTAATGCTTTTGTTCTCATGGTATGTCTAGGGAAACTGGTCTTTTCCTACCTTCCCTGTCTTCTCTTCAAATTCTTCTCCATTCTTAAAGATTTTTTGACATTCTGGATGGGAAGTCATGGAGGCTTTTAATTATAATACTGGTGGGATGATGATCTAATGCTATTAGGATAATGCTATAGGGGCATGCTGCCAATGAAAGAGAGGTGGGAAAGTCACCTGGCTTTTGGACCCTCAGTTTACTTTTTTGTTAATTGAGGGATAACACCCACTTTCTTACCTTCCTAAGAAGATGGTTCAGCAGAGCACATGAAATAATGTATTCAAAAGGGATTGTGATGATGCTGCCAGTAACCATTTACCATCCTTTTTCTCTCTTGTTCTAGCCTGGGTTTATTCATCAGGAAATGAATCCATAACAGAGGGCTGTCTGTGCTTTTCATAATCATACAAACTCCAACATAACTAGCAGGAACATTACCTCATTGTGGCCAAGCATACCTGGTTTTCTAACAGCCATTACTCAAAACAAGTTCCATTTCTCCCCCTATTGCCTTCAATCCTCATCACATCTTTCTCTCATTCCCCCCACTCTCAGGCACAAAGCCTTATTCTCAGGGGCCCAGCTCAGGGCACTTTCTTCCCAAATGCTAACATTCCAAAGTAAGCACCTGCAATTTACGATCTCTGCTCCCTTCCTGCACAAAACACATAGCACAAAATACATATGTATCAAGGGGGGAATTGTGGTGGAGAGAAAAAAGAACATTATACTAAGAATCAAATAACTGGGTTCTGGTTTGGCCAGTGTACCTCACTAGCCTTTTACCCTCGGGTAAATCATTTCCTCTCCATTTTCCCATCTGTAAAGTGATGGGAACCCTGGTTAGCATTGTGTGGTAGCAAAGTGCTGGCCTAGGAATCTGCAGATCAGGTTTCTGGTTCCGGTGTTGCTGCTTGCTAACAGCGACTGGGGAAAATCACTTCCCCCTTTACTGGTCCAAACTCCCCCCATATGTAAAAGAAGAAGGTTGAATTAGGTGATTCATTAAGGTCCCTGCCAGTCTGGAAATTGGACGATTCTATGAAAGGGTTTTATTAAACAAACATGAATTGTAATACCTACCCTGTGCCAGGCACTATTTGATGATGCTAGTGAGAGGGCTTATGGTTAAGACCTTGAGATTTTTAATACAACTGCTACTTGCTCCTGTTCATGCCCCAGATTCACAATGTGGCAACCCCATACTAGTTCCTGCCCTTTTCCTTTTTGGGGTCCCCACCACCACTTCCCCTCCCTAGCCTCACTCCCTATAACTTTAAGCAATGGTGATGAATCATAGAGAAGTTTCTGAAACATACTCTACCATCTGTCTGCTGGAGACATTCACAGTGCTGTCATCAAGCTACAGTGTGGTCTCCAGCCGCCCTAATAGAGAACCTGGCCGGAAAGCAATGGCAGATTAATGGATTGGGAGGGAAGTGGTGGATTTTTGACAGAGAGGTCTGTGAAAGCCATTTATGAGCTGGGCTGAGGAGACTAGATCTGGAAAATCTCTCAGCATCTTGAATCTGAGATGACTTGTTCTGTAAGGAACCTTGAAAGGTCCTAACAACCATGTATTCTTGCTATAAGGCAGGGAGTGCCTGATTATGATCTGTTCAAGAGACATGAGAAACTTACTTAACTATAGCTAGCGAATGATGAGGAGGCTTTTATTTGTAGCCAGTCTAGAGTTATAAACACCACTGGTTAGAATGTTGCCTTCCATTTCAGTTGTGTGAAAAGTGGCTGAATGGTGATCTCTCAGTGACTGGAATAGGGTACAAGACTGGGCATCTTTCATTTTATTCCATCCATTTCAACTTGACTGATGTATCCCAGTGAAAAACCTATAGTAACACAGTTAGACATCCTACCTAAGTCAAATAGAAACATCTCATAACTCCATGGTGAGCTCACCTGCCCTCTTACCCTTCCATAGGGACAAGTCTGTGACTCATCTTCCTTCCTTCTTCACTTTCTGAAAACAACTTTGTTCCTCACCCTCTCAAGATATTGCCTGTTTCCAGGCCTCCAGACCTGCAAAGCCATGCAGCTGGAATCCCCAGGGACTCTTGAGACAGTTTTGTTTTCCTTCAGACTCTCTTTCCACCACTAGATCTAAGCTGTATTCCACAAGTTATAAGCTGGTGGATCCAGCTACATTTGGGTTGGCAGAGCAGTCACTAATTCAGTTCTATGATTATTCCATTGCAGGCTACTGACTTCAGAACTCTGAACCAAGCAGAAGGAAAGGAAGAGGGGAAGAAGGATCCCACAAGGACCCAAATGATCTTTGAGAGGCTAATCCCTTGCAGAAGCAGGGGCCAAGTGACACATATATGAACCCCAGGACTGGCCAATCAGATGAAAAATAAGCCCGTGGAACATACATGCTAACTTTTCCATTTGGTGCTGTGATCCAATTGATCTTCCCATCCCTGCAGAGAAACCTGAGACCATGAGGAGCAGCTTGACCTTGGTTGGGACCCTCTGGGCTTTCCTGTCCCTTGTTACTGCTCTGGCCAGTTCTACCAGTTACTTCCTGCCTTATTGGCTCTTTGGATCCCAGTTGGGGAAGCCAGTGTCATTCAGCACATTCCGGAGGTGCAACTACCCTGTACGAGGAGAGGGGCATAGCCTCATCATGGTTGAAGAATGTGGGCGCTATGCCAGCTTCAGTGCCATACCAAGCCTGGCCTGGCAGATGTGCACAGTGGTGACAGGGGCTGGCTGTGCTTTGCTGCTTCTGGTGGCACTGGCTGCTGTCTTGGGCTGCTGCATGGAGGAACTCATCTCCAGAATGATGGGCCGTTGCATGGGAGCAGCACAGTTTGTAGGAGGTAAGACTGTGTCCCTGGGGTTGAGGAAATAGGAGAGTCTTGGGATGGGGCCTATGGGGATTGTTTTCTTATGGGAAAATCCATCTACATCTCTTCCACTTTGTGTAACTCTAAGGCTATGAATGGGGACTTTTTTGAAATATCTAGTCTAGGAATTCCCAAAGTACAACATACATCAGGGTTTTTTTCACAGCAAAATTGGCTAGTAGGTAGAGTTGATGTTTCTTGCATGACCTTTATTTTTGTTACCTGCAGGGTAGCCATTTAAAGAATATTATCCAGAAGTTGATCTCAAAGAAAAGGAGAGTGCAATAGTGGTACCTAGAGGCCAAGAGGGGGGAGGGGAAGTGAGATAGATGGAGGTAAGATAATTTAAAGTATAGTTAGCTAGGAGGAATAAGTTCTAGTGTTCTATAGCATGGTAGAGTGACTATAGTCAACAATTTATCATATATCTTATATAGAACTATATATAGGTTATAAGAACAAATAACTTACATAGAAAAGTTTGAAGGCCCTCAACATAAAGAAAAGTTTAAGGAGATGGAAATGCTAATTCCCCTGATTTGATCATTATACATTGTATACATGTATCAAATTATCACACTATACCCCATAAATGTGTGTCATTATTATGTATCAATCAAAAACAAAAACAATGGGCTGGGGTTGTGACTCAGTGGTAGAGCACTTACCTAGCTTGTGTAAGGCCCTGTGTTCAATTCTCAGTACCACATAAAAATAAATAAAATAAAGGTACTGTGTCTATCGACAACTAAAAATATTTAACAAACAAAAAACAAAAACAAAGCAAAAAACCCACTTCATTATGGACTTCACTGTTTGGTGCAGTTAAATTCACTGTAATAGAATTGCTCTCAATGCAAAAAATTATAAAGAAAATATTATCCACTTCTGCCTTCCATTGACAGCAACACATGCTGTCATATGAACTTGATCCTGAAGAGCCCTGCTCTCTGGTAGTTATCTCAGAGGACAGTGATCTGATAAACACATACACTTGAGTACTAATTACTTATAGTCCTCATTGAAGAAATGCATCTCTAATAGTAAAATGCTAAGTACCAGACAGAATGTAGGTGACTCCTTTATCTTTATTGGGCAGCCATTCACTAAGTTTACTCAGGTTTCTTATCACCCTGATCCATCCACCCTGCTTGTCCTTTCCCTTATCCAAGCTCCCCTTAATTTTAGTGCAGATAACCTGGGACACAGGAGTCTTTGGATGGGCTAGGAAAGAGCAAAATGCAATAATGGCAGATTGCAGGAAGACAATGGGAGCCAGTTAATTTGAACCATCTGCAGAAAAAATAAATAAATTAGATAGTTAAATATATGTGTGCATATTTGTGCTATTTTTTTAAGCTTAGATGGTGCACTGGGAAAAAGTGCTGGTAGAAACCACTGTTAAAATTCATTGTTATTTCAGGGTTTTAGAATCATTGTCCAATTCATTAACACTATCATCTCTGTAAGCACCAGAGTATGGGTGACTAGAAACTTGGATTTCACTTCTCTTTCTTATACTACATTGCTGTCTGGCTCTTGTGAGCAAATGATGTGACTTTTCCTGTGTTTCATTCCCCTTGAATTTGCCCCCTTGGCAATTCAGTTCAGATCTGAATTTTCTCTCCTCTCTCCAATGATGTCATTCAGTTAATTGGCCTTGGAGTGAGATGATAGTGATGAGCTTAGGCAATGATTGTCAACAACTGGGGATAGACTTGTATCCCCTCTCCCAACAAAGGACATCTGGTTAGGCCTGGAGACCTTTTAAGGGGGGTACCAGGGATTTAACTCAGGGACCCTTAACTACTGAACCACACCCCCAGCCCTATTTTATTTTTTATTTAGAGACAGGGTCTCTCTAAGTTGCTCAGGACCTCACTAAATTGCTGAGGTTGGCCTCAAACTTGCAATCCTCCTGCCTCATTCTCCTGAAGTCACTGTGATTAGATTACAGGTGTGTGCCATTTAGCCTGGGTTGGAAAAACTTTTTATTATTGATATTTGGGAAGGTAGCTATTGACATCAGTGGGTAAAGGCAAATGATACTGCTCTTCATCCTATAGTTCAACAACTAAAAAGTATCCAGTACCAAATGCTGATAGTGCCAAGACTGAGAAACCCTGGACTAAGATACTATGGTTTCCTGGCCTACATATATAAAGCACCAGATTCTTCTTGTTGTGCCATTTGAGGGTATGCTTTGTGGTTCTCTCTTTGAACATACTCTAATTGTAAACCTTACTTTTTAGTCACCAATGAGTTTTCTGGCCACATTGAAAAGTTTAATTAGAATAGTTTCTTTCTTTTCCTTAAAAAACATGGTACAAGACCAGATGCTAATATTGATCTAAACCAATGATTTTATTTTCCTTTGGGAACTCCATGGGCAAAAAGACACAAATGAGTCTTAGGTTCACCTTTCACTTACATTCTTGGATGTGCTATATAGTTAATTGAGCACTTCTATGGAAATGTTATTTTATTTTTTTTATTTTTTAATTTTTTTTATCCTTCTTTTTTTATTTACTTACTGATTCATTGAACACAAATGGAGTACAGCTATTGTTTCACTGGTTGTACACAAAGTAGAGTCACACTATCTGTGTGTTCATGCATGTACACAGGGCAATGGTATCTGTCACACATTTTGTTATTATTTTTCCCCCCCACCCCGCCCCCACCCCTCCCTTCCCTCTATGCTATCTATCCTTCCTCCATTCTTGCCACCCTTCCCCCCCGCATCATCATTCATGGAAATGTTATTTTAGCAATTGACCCTTGACTG
>JAJEJO010005541.1:117984-155819 GCA_020662805.1 Glaucomys volans | reverse complement strand
TCCTTCTTTTTTTATTTACTTACTGATTCATTGAACACAAATGGAGTACAGCTATTGTTTCACTGGTTGTACACAAAGTAGAGTCACACTATCTGTGTGTTCATGCATGTACACAGGGCAATGGTATCTGTCACACATTTTGTTATTATTTTTCCCCCCCACCCCGCCCCCACCCCTCCCTTCCCTCTATGCTATCTATCCTTCCTCCATTCTTGCCACCCTTCCCCCCCGCATCATCATTCATGGAAATGTTATTTTAGCAATTGACCCTTGACTGACAGGAGAGATGGAGTCCTTCAAATTTATAACTATAGCCCCAGGGCACAGCTCAGTGTCTGGCACAGAGCAGGTGTTCAGTAACTGTAGAAAGAATGAATACATAGCTAAGGCAATATGTACTGTATGTTGGGATATGTAAGATATGTGAGATCTGGGTTAGTTCACATCCTTTCTTTTTTTCAGGCTTCTATGTAGAGCTATTAGCCCCCTGAGCTCTCTTGTCTTCTGACAGAAGAGTGACAACTTCTCCTGCTTGCCTTTTAAAGAGTTTTCAGCAGAGAGGGAGGAGGGTCTAAGGGCAGGAATCAGTAGAGAAGTAACAACAGTCTATCAGACTCCAAGCATTAATAACTTGCTTTCTCTTGGAGGCTTGACTGAGACTTTTATGGAAGAACCCTCATAGTTTTCCATATGATGCATTTTAGTTGATCCCACCTCCTAGGTCTAGAAACTCAAAGGGAATTACTGAAGTAGGATATGGGAAGGGACAGGGATTTGGACATTCCTAGGTTGAGTGGGACAGAAGCTTGAGTAAGGGGCAAGTGTCATACAGAAGAAGTGAAAACATGAATTCCATTTAATCTCAAATGATTCTGCCATTCTATATTCCCCAAGATTCTTGCACACAGGAACATAGTCATGATATTCACGTTCTGATGAGTGTCTTTAATATCCAAGATTACAGTGCCTCTTGACAGTAATCCTACAAAGGGTCAAGAACAAGGCTATATAGAGACTGGTGGCTGTCAAGGTTTTATCAGATGTGAAGGAATGGTGAAGACTGCTTGCATGTACCATATTTTCTAGGATTTCCTTGGCACATGAACTTTACCTATTGCTCCTCACAGATTTTGGGCCTGATTCTCAGAGACGGGTTTTGACAGTGGCAGGAAGTCAAACCTGGGCAGCATTTGGAGCTCCATGGATAAAAGACACAAGAGAAAGAGCTCTGGGGGTTAAGTTTATGCTTGTTGTTCAGATGAGGGAAATTGATTTTGTTGCTCTGGGCCTGGCTGCTTCTCGGCAGCTAGTGCATTAACCGAAATACATCAGGGGAGGAGCCAATTTGTTTCAGGTCTGGATTATCTCTGCCAGACCCCAAACCACTGAAGAACTGGAGTATCCATTAAGAACTACCTCCTCCCACTGCCTGACCCTTGTTCCTGGGTCTGGCGGCTACCCACAGAGATGAGTGGTGGGAAGTGGGAGAGACAGGAAGAAATAAAGAGCTGCTGGCCTGAGTCATACTCAGCAAGGTGACCCGATGGGGCTCTTGGGTCCCATTTGCTCCACCTGCAGCTGATCCAGCTGAATAAGCCTAGGGTCCAGAGAGCTTTCCACTGGGGCCTTTGTGCCCTGCTCTGACCGGTGAAGGAAACATCTGGCCAGGAGATTATTTCAACATTGGGGATGCTGAGATTTCCAACCAGCTGGCTCCCCTGGTCCCTGAGAACATGGTCATTATTCACATTCCCCTGTGTATACATATGCAGGATGCTTGTGAATTATCCTCTATCTTCAGTGAGAGTTAAACCAAGAAGGAATAGGTGAGAAGTAAATATAAGGAACTTCTTGGCAGGAAAAAAGTGTAAGATCTTGGATTGGGTTACTCGAGGGAGGCCAAGAATCTTTCTAGAGCAGAGAATGTATTGAAATCATCTGGAGTGCTTAAAAGAATGCAAACTCCCCAATTTCCACTCTGATATACACAGCAACAGGTGGAAGGTTGCATGTTTGGAAAAATGTCCCAAGTGGCTCTGATGTATGTGCTGTGTTTCCTTTTCCCAACCCAAAGGCAGATCACTACCTTGGATATTTCTTTGTTTGTTAAGGGGACAGAATGTAACATACCCAGACAGACCTCAGGATGCTTTTCTCTATGTAAGATCCTCATGCTACATGCTATAGGCTGAAAGAAAGTCACCGCTGGAAACAGATCACTGAAAACTTGATTTTCAAAAAGTTGCCATCTTTTTAAAAACTATAAACTTTCAACATATGTAAAAATTGTGGAATGATAAAATCAGTGTAATTAGAATGTATATAACCTCAAACATCATTTCTTTGTGAAGAGAGCATTCAAAATCTGCTCTTCTAGCTATTTTGAAATATACAATGGTTATAGTTATTATAGTCATTGTTAACTATATTCATCCTGCTGTGCAACAGAATGCCAGAACTGATCATAACTTTGCACCCATTTATTATGTGTCAATTTTAAAACAGTATCCTCACCAGGCATGGTGGCATTGCCTGTAATTCCAGCCGCACAGGAAGCTGAGGCAGGAGGATCACAGGTTAGAAGCCAGCCTCAGCAATTTAACAAGGGCCTAAGTAATTCAGCAAGACCCTGTCTGTAAATAAAATGAGCTGGGGATATAGCTCAGTGAGTGATTAAGTGCTCCTGCATTCAATTCCTGGTACAAAAAAAAATCCTCTCTGGAAACCATGTGTTTCCTAGAAAGTCTTCCAAAATTTCACCAGATAGTATATCATTTATCTTTACTATGCTGAGCAAGTGGGTTTCTGTTTTGGAAATGGCATTTGAGGAAGTTAACCTGCTAGCCAAGACTCACATAGCAAATTAAAGTAGAGCAGAAAATATTGTCCAGAGCCTCTGACTCCCAGTCTTGGGCTTTATATACCAGTGCTCTTGATTTTTCTTTTTTCTTTTCAGAAAGAGCTATATATAGTGTTTTTGGAGTGGTTCTTGAACCACTTGTATAAGAATTACCTGTGGTGTCAGTGCAGATACCTTAGTATTGTGGCATAGGCTAGGGGCCTGCTAATCTACATTTTACACAGCCTCTCAAACTGATTTGATTTTGAAAACATATTATGAAATATACAGATGTATACTCTGCTCAGCTTAAAAAATAAAATATTGCCAATAGAGTTGAAGGCTTTTTCATACCCTCATCACATCCCCTGGTCCCCACAGCAAAGGTAACTACTGTTTAATATACCTGGTTTATTATTTCCCAGCATAATTTCAGTACACACTAAAATTTAAGAAACTCTGTTCAATTTTGTTTATGGCATTGCTTCTTTCTGGAATTCCTTTTCTTACATCTCTGACTATAAATATTTACCCATCTCTCAAAGGCCAGTTTCCATGCAGCCCCTCTGTGAAGCCTCCATAGATCTGCTTTTAATATCTCTAGTAGATGTGATCTCTCCTATAACTCTGAGAGGGAAAATGGGATCAAATCAATGGGAGAGGTGGGTGGGGGAGTTCCCTGAGAAAGAAAGTTGAGATACAGTGAGAGGGCAGGCTTTAATTTTCCAGAGTTATATTTATGCTAAAGTTGCTCTAGGGGCTATAAACTGACCAAATTAATAATAAATTAACCCATACTATGCTTCTGCTTAGAGTAGTAAATTCAAACTACCTAATGGCAATGTTTGGAAAGGAGAATTGGCAGCCATGCAAATACAGGGAACATAGAGATAGGAGAGGAGAGTGTAACAAAATGGTTGCTCACTCAACAGTTGTACTTGCAAATGGGGAGCAGGACAAAAGGGTTTGGTAACACCCAGCAAGGAAGCTAGTGCTGTTCAGAGATAGAAATCTGGAACCTACCTAATTGAGAATGTGCAGTTGGGACAGGGTTACACAGCTATTAGGATATGACAAAATAGTCATCCTATTGGGAGAAGGGGGAAGGTTGAGGGCAACTGGGATATCTGAGAGAGGGCTCTCAATTCTGAGATTTTACACCTGAGTATTTGTACTGGTGTTAAAGTTGCTGCAAGGGCTGAAGCTATGTAAGTGTTCAACTCCTCGAGTGTCTGCTTGGTCAGTGCAGGGTGTTCAAACTATAGCCACCATGTTTGAGAAGGACATCTGGTACATTTTGTGACAGGTGATTCTTACAGAGGACAGCAGGTGAGGAAGGGAAACAAGATGGCAGCCCATTGGATATCTACCCCTGTATAGTAGGAAAAGAAGGTTAGTAGCACACTCTATAGGGCTTTCTTACCTTTCTGAGAAGCAGATGAGAATAGAAAAATGCCTAGCTGAGAAATGCACTTGGGACAGACTTCTGCAAGTGTTATTGTTGGAAGGGCAATAACACTGGGAGTGAGCAATGATATGTAAGAGATGAGTGAGCCAGAACTACAGCTCACGTGTGGCAGGACTGGATTTAAACTGGTGTTCTCTGTCACCAGAATTTCTGCTCCTAACATTTTTAGTGCTGCTTTTCTCAGGTGTTGTTGCCAGGAACAGATGCATCAATATCACAGAGTACTTTTTAAATGCCTATTACTGGGCTGCAGTTACTAAATTAAATTCGAAGTCCAAGTACGGCCCTACGCTTCCAGAAGATGGCAGGAACTGGCACTGGCCAATGACTTCCCTGTTGATATTCACAGTACATCTTCACAACCCCAAACTGACGAGAACTGTTGGGGACAAACATAATTGGGGATGAATTACCCTGTGACTTCATTTTTATTTTTAATGTGTCCCCCAAGGCATCTTTTTCCAGCTATGACAAAATGTAATGCACTCAGCCGTCAGTTACAAGTCAAATATCTCCATGAAGTATGTTTACAACCTAATGTGCTTACTTGTCTAAAAGGCAGGATGAGGGGATGGGGGTGGTGTGAGGGCAGATCGGGCAGAGTGGGGAGCTATGCACATTGGGCAGGATGCATTCCTGACAGAGATTCCTGGTCTCTGGCTAGGTACCTCTGCAAAATTGCAGGCAAACAACTTCAGCGAGACATCTTTTGAATGAGCCCTGTTCAGCTTTTGGCTTTTTATCTGTTATGAAGACAGAGAAGTGAAGAACAAATTAGCACAGGGAATATACAGAGAAACTGGGAGAAGAGTCTCAGGGAGAGGCAGCTGTTAAATAATAATAAATCTTTGTTGAGTACTTTCTATGTAGAAGTCACTTTATGTGCATTAATCTTGTTGATTGTTGGAACAGCTGTGTAAGATACAGTACTAATATTGTTTCCATTAAAAAAGAGGTAACTAAGGCACAGAGATCAAGTGACTTCTCTGAAATCACACAGACCTTAGGTGGCAGAGCAGGAATTTGTACTTAGGTCTAAGCTGACTCCAGAACCTATTGTCTTAAACCATCATGTTTTGCTATCTTTTCTGATCTAAAACCTGCATGATACCTAGTGTTTGTTAAAGATATTCTTGCCAAAAGGTAGTCATTCTGGACAACCATCTGTAGAAAAACAGAGGCTTTAATGGTTGATAATCTCTCTGGTCAGTGAGGAAAAAGTGTTGCCAGTAACTGACTATATGGTCTTGGGTAAATCACATTCCTTCTCAGGGTCTCAATATCTACCTCTATAGATCTGTAACAGGGAGGGAATAGAGTAGGTCATTACAAAGGTCCTTTCTAAGCTTCTATGACTATATCAGGTACCTAGGATGATCTTCTAGATACTGTGGAAGTCTCTTCAGGTGGCTTGCCCCTAGGTGAATGTAGGTTAAGGAAGAAGACTACTCTGAAACAAATACATTTATTGAGCACTTATGTATCAGGTGCCAAAGATATAGAATTGAAGATAAATATGGCTCTTGCCTTCAAGGTATGCACTCTCTAATGAGGAAAACAGATGACAAACCACTGTGAAGAACATACATTACAGGCTATTTTAGTCAGTAGAGTAAGCACAGGGAACCAAGAGGAGAAGAATATATCAGCCAGGGATTTGGGAATGGTGAGGAAGGGCTTCAGGGAGGGGGTGATTTTTGACCTGGTCTCTGAATGGTAAGGCCTGAGAAGCAAAAGGACTGGAGAGGGAGAAAGGTTCCCCACTGCTGTGCCAAGAAAGGCACTTGGCCAACAGTAGTTCCTGCTTGAGAGGTCAGAGTTCTTGCCAGTGCTAGGGATCTGAAAGTTGAGGTTGGAAAGTAGTGCTGACAGTCTTTTGTAAACTTGTGTTCTTTTCTCCTGTGTCTCTGTGGGAAAGCTCAGTCTTTATTTACTATTCCCACAAAGGGTAGACACTGTAGCAGGAAAAGGCTTAGTTGTCCTTTCCAGTTTTGTCTTAACCCATTGTGCATACTCTGGGACACCTCCTCATAGCATAGGATTTTAGTTTATCTGTGGTGGAAAACAGGGCTATTGTTTTACTACTGCTGGACAAATTCCAAAGCCTAGAAAGGTCTTTGAGCCACCAGTCTCATTTCCTGTAAGACTATGAGGCAGATAAGAAAGCTCTCTAATTTTAAACTTTCCACTAAAGGAATTTTGAACCTTCATTGGTCATTCTTTGCAGTTCTAAAACCTTTCTCACTGTCATTTAGTTCTTCCCAATTCCCTATTTAAGCCCTGCTTGCTATTCTTAAGGTCCTCATCTTCTCCCATGATCTCACTAAGTAGTGAGAAAAACTGGTTGCCATGTGAAACTTTGAGATCTTCTTCCTAAAGAACACATCCTAAGGCAAAGAGGGCTTCTGAGCTTCTTAGGGTGCATATGGACTCTTTCTCAGTGAAGAAAGAGGTGCAAGTGAAGTCAACACTCCATGGAACAGTCCGCCTTTCACTGTGTCGCTGATCACCAGAGCTCTGGAATCTCTAAGTATGCCATTCAGACACCATCCACCAAGCACCCGACCTGTGGCAATTCTGCATCCACATTCATGGCAAGTGTCCCTTTGGTGTCCTTTGTTATGGCACCCAAGTATATAGGTTGTACAATTAGATCCTCTTGGTTGTAAATAGCAGAGACTCCCTTGATTTGCCTCCATGAAAAGGGAGTTTATTATAACATAAGGAAATCAACACTGGAAACCCATCAAGAAGGATTAGCTTCTCTTTTCTCTATCTCTTTCAGGACAATAAGAAATTTTTCCCATGGTGTGTTTGGTTCATGTCACTTTTCTATTTTAATCTCTCCCTCTACCCCTCAGTTTGTTCTGCTGACCTAGAGTTGATGTTTTGTTTCTTTCTCCACTATCAGTTCATTAACTCACCATCCCTATGTTTCTTGATTAAAAATTTCCAAAATAAAATGTAGTCCAGCTCATCTCTTTATGCCAGACTATAGTGTCACACATTACTGACCACCCAATGAATTTGGTTGCATTTTTTCATCGGGTGCCCATTCTTGACCAAATTTTCTGTGGCTAAAGGCAGAATAGGGTCATAGGTTCTAAAATATGAAAACATAGGCAGTAAGAAAGAGCTATGGGTAAGGGAGTTGCCAAGCAGACCCAGATTTGTGTCTCTAATTAGAAGAATAAGATTTCCACTAAGATCCCACAGAGTTTCTCTGTAGTTCCTAAATGACCTAAACCAAAGGGGAGTAAAGGCAAAGGACATGATGGAAGGTATTAGAAGCCTAAGAAGGGAGGGATCCTTGACTTGAAGCTGAAATTAATTTTTTGAGGAAGAGGGAGTGTAGTGCCCTGATCAACAGAAGAAATCTATTCAGTGTGTATGCTCTTCATAGATCTCAGTTTGACTGCCAATTGCATGTTACAAAACTCACGACCCACTTGCCGCTAGTAGGGTTCTAACTGACACTTAGAAAAAGTTTAATTTCAGGAAATAGTAGTGGGCTCTACATTGTTATTTTCTTTAAACCAGACCAAGTTAGAGCAGGTTAGAGAAGACTTGTAAGTTATTTATCAATAGTATCAACTATAAAATATTTATTGACCTGCTTCAATTTCTAATACTCCCCTCCCTTTAGGAGTTGTCTCTTGAAATATCTACTGCATTCTACCACCAATGACATGGCAAAGAAATCCTGCTGAGTTGGCAGTACCATAGGAATTTTGAGGAAAAGGGGAAGGAGAAGCTCTGAGTGGATGAGGCAGAATTTGAGTTGAGCTCATTCAGGGGAATGGTGGGGTAACAGAAGACCTGTTGTATTCTTTTGTATCTGTGTGTATGCTTTTCTTTCCAGGACTCCTGATAAGCTCAGGCTGTGCGTTATATCCCTTAGGATGGAATAGCCCGGAGATAATGCAAACATGTGGGAATGTCTCCAATCAATTTCAGTTAGGTAAGGTGGTCTGGGCAGAATGACAGTGGTGATTCATGGGAAATCTGTTTTTCCAAAGTGTTTTACCTCTTGGAGGAACATCTGCTGGGTAGGAGTATATACCTGAATCTCTCATACTGTTAGCTTATAGAAGGTGGTGGCTTGACCAGGCTTATCTGGCTTTGCTAACTCACGAGAATAGACTATAAATTCCACTTATTTAAGTATTTTCTACACTGTTTATGAACTTTTGCTCAGAGTTCTTTGACCAGTTTCAGATAACCCTATCTAAATGGTGATTTTGATTTGCTTTTCCCTGATAACTGATAATCTTAAGCATCTTTTCATGTATTTATGTCTATATCTTCTTCAGATAAATGTCTATTCAAATTCTTTGACTATTTTTAACTGGATTATTTTTCTCTTTTTGTTGTGTTGTTAAAGTTTTTATTATGTTCTGGAAATCAGACCCTTTTCTAGATATATGATTTGCAATATTTTCTTCCATTCTGTGGGTTCTCTTCACTTTCTTGATGACATCCTGTGAAGTACAAGAGTATTTAATTTTGATATCATTCAATTTATTTTTTCTTTTATTGCTTGTGATCTTGTTGTCATAGCTAAGAATTCATTGCTAAATCAAAATCATGAAAGATTTACCCTATATTCTTGTAAGAGTATTATAATTTTTGATCTTATAATTTGAGTCTTTGTTCCATTTTGAGTTAGTTTTTGAATATGGTATAAAAGGAAGACCAAATTCATTCTTTGGAATGTGGATAGCTAGTTGCTGTAGCGCTATTTATTAAAAAGTCTATTATTTACCCCCATTGAATGGTCTTGGTAACCTTGTTGAAAATCAATTGCCCATAAATACAGCAGTTTATCATCTTGCTCTTGGTTCTGTTCCAATGTTGTCTATCCATATGCCTATGCCAGTACTTCACTGTCTTAATTACCATAGTTTTGTAAGTGCTGAAATTGGAAAGTGTGAGTGATCCTTCTTTTTCAAAACTTTTTGCTATTTTGGGTCCTTTACATTTCCATATGAATTTTTGGTAAATATTGTCAATAACTACATAAAATTCAGCTATTTTGATAGTGTTCAATCTGTATATTAGTTTGAAGAGTATTGCTATTTTAGTGATTTAAGTTTTCCAATCCATGAACATGAGATAACTTTCCATTTACTTAGGCCATGTTTAATTCCTTTCAATGATATTTTGTAGTTTTCAGTAAACACATTTCCATGTCTTTGGTTAAATCTATTCCTAAACATTTTATTGGTTTTTTAAATTTTGTTTTTAATGGCAAATAATGATTATATATATTTATGGAGCACTGCATGATGTTATTAATCATGTGTACATCAGAAAATGATTAAATCAAGTTAATTAGAAGAATTATTTTCTTAAGTTTATTTCCAGATTGCTTATTTTTAGTGAATAGGAATTCAAATTGTTTACCTTGTCAAACTTCTCTATTAATCCTAATAACTTTTTAGTGTATTCCTTAGGATTTTAAAATAGAAGCTCATGTTATCTGAGAATAGAGAAAGTTTAACTTCTTACTCTCCAAATTGGATGCCTTTTGTTTCTTTCCCTTGCCCGATTGCCCCAGCAAGAACCCCTAGGCCAATGTTGAATAGTACTCATGAGAGTAGAAATCTTTGTCTTAACCCTGGTCTTAGGGGAAAAGTATTAACTATCCTTAACTATTGATACCTTCAATCAAGTTTACCACAAAATTGTTATTTTTCTCTTTCTTATTTTTTATTTGTTTGTTTGGTTTTTGGTTATTGGTTGTGCAGTGCTGGGAATCAAACCCAGGACTTCATGCATGCTAGGCAAATACTCTACCACTGGGCTACCTCACAGCCCTCTCTTTCTTCTTTCACTTGATTTTTTTAGTGTCATTTCTCTTTCCATTATATTCTCTTCCATTATTTGTACTCTGTAAAATATGAGCTCCCCTCTCCTCAAGGCACTGGATACTGTGTTGTTCTGTGAATCCCTAAAACTTAAAGGACTCAAGTAGGATTTAGTCTTTGTTGGACTATCTTTGAATTCTTTCAATCTCCAAAATGTCTCTCATCTCTCCAATACCTGCACTTTCTGACTATTTTCCAATTCCATATCCCTATATTAGCACCTTTCTGATAAATGCTGAAAAGAGTAAAAACCTGTGCCATCCTTGATTCTTTCCTGGTCAGTTGCTAACACATACATGACAGTTTCAATTATAACAATTGTTGTTTTGCAAAGTGGAGATGCCAGAAGAAACAGCAAAACAAGGGATAGAATTAAAGAAATTTTTATGATGCATTAGTAATTCCATACTTAGAAATAACTAAGCTTGGAAATGCCAAGATTAAAAATGTAATTTTTCTCCTCAGACATTTCTTTAATTCTCTGGGTATTCTGGCAGTGTGCAAGCATCCTTGAAATACCCTAGGTATTGTGTGGTTAGATGACTGAGATAGGAGAAAATTATTGTGAGTGTGTTCCTTTTCCCTTATAAGGCAGCGTGTTGAACTGAAAGATCATATACTTTGGAGTCAAGGACCTTAATTGGTATCCAGGCTATGCTACCTAAGCTGTTTTATGGGGGTAAAGTTGCTTTTTTATGTCTCAGTTTTCTTCTTTGCAAAATGTGATCAGTAATAATATTGGTTTCAGTATCATTGTTAAAATGGAATAATAAACTGTATATTAACTACCTAAGGCAATGCAATGTTTGGCTCAAAGAAACTGGCATACTTTTTAAGAAGACAGAGTAATGTGATAGAAAATAGATTCTCAATTGATAGCATTTACTTTGACTCTGCTGTAGACTCCATACACTATTATGTGCTCCTTATTTTGGAAAGTGAGAAACGAAACCAAAAATACATGGTCTCTCTTCCACAGGAACAAAGCTCTTTACCTGACTTGCTTGAAAGAGATGAGTACCTAATCAGAATAGAGACAGGCATTGTCAATCAGTCAGAGGAAGTAAAATGGATTTCTCATCTTGACACTCTGTGTTATGGTTTGGATATGCAAGTGTCCCCCCAAAAGCTCCTGTGTAGATGTAGGAATATTCAGAGGAGGAGAGATTGAATTGCAAGAGCTGTAACCTCATCAATCCATTCTAGTTTGAATGAACTGACAGGGTAGTAACTGTAGGTTGGTAGGGTGCAGCTGGAGGAGGCGGGCCACTGGGGGTGTGCCCTGGAGGAATGGATCTCCCTCATGGCCTCTTCCTCCCTCTCCCTCTCTCTATTTCCTGGCTGTCATGAGGGAAGCAGCTTCCCCCCACCACACCCTTCCCCCTTGATGTTCTGCCTCTCCTTAGGCTCAGAGAAATGAAGATGGCTATCTGTGGACTGAGACATCTGAAACCATGAGTCAAAATAAACTTTACCTCCTCCAAGCTATTCTTATCAGGTATTTGGTCACATTGACATGACAGCTCAGTAAAACACTCTTATAGGCTTCCTATAACTTCTAGTTTGAAGGGGTCATATACATGTTGTCAACTACTCTTCCCTATGTTTCCACTCAGGTTATAATGAACCAGTTGTGTTAGTCAGCTGTCCATTGTTGTGACTAATACCTCAGAAAAATAACTTGGAAGAGGAACCATTTATTTTGGGCTCATGGTTTCAGAGGTTTCAGTCCATGGTCACCTGGTTTCAATATTTTTGACCTGAGATAAGGCAGAAAAATCATGGTAGAAGGTCCTGGTGGAGGAAAACTACTCAGCTTAGAGCAGTTGGAAAGAAGAGGGGAGGGGCCAGAAAGAAGATATACCCTTCCAGGGCAGGACCCCTGTGACCTACTTTCTCCAACTTAGCTCTACTGCTTACAGTTTCCACCATATCTGAATAGTCCATTCAAATTATTTAACCCATCAAATTGTTTGATCTACTGATGAGGTCACAACCCTCATGATTTAATTATTTCCTAAAAATCTCACCTCTGGACATTGGTGCATTGGAGACCAATTCTTAAAGTACATGAACCTCTGAGGAACATTCCAGATCCAAACTGTAACACCATCCATGCTATGTGTTTAAGTCCTAACTTGCATTATTAAAGATATAATTTATACTAAGGCACTAATCTTGATGCCTGCATTGGGTTAAAACTAGCTATAAAATCTTTGACTCCCTTCTCATAGAGAGACTGAATCTTTCTCTGGCCCCTGTCTCCCAGATCTGGGCTGGCCTTTAACAACTTTAACTTAACTAAGTAAATCTAATTAGAATTCAGGTTGAGAATCTCTTCTCTGAAATTCTTGGAAACAGAAGTGTTTTGATTTTTTCTTGATTTTGGAATGTTTGCACGTATATAATGAGATATCTCCAGGTTGTAACTCAAGTCTAAAGATGAAATTCATTTATGTTCTATATACATATTATATACTTAACTTGAAAGTAATTTTTTAGAATATGTTCATTGTGCTCATATTTTGACTAACTTGTCACATGAGGTCAGGGAGAATTTTCCACTAGTGGTGCCATGCCAGTATTCAAAAAGTTCGGATTTTGTAGCATGTTGGAGTTCAGATTTTTGGATTAGGGATGCTCAAACTATATTAGACATAATATTCTAATTAGCTTCTTTAAAGAAGCTAAATAGAGCATGGAAAATGTGACATCAAGCTTGTTCTAGGCCTACCTTCTACAGAACTTGTTGTTTCCATCTTGGTTTCTTGGAGCTCTGAGCCATCATACAAAATATCTGACTATTCTGCTAGAGAGACCTCATGGAAAATTCTACAGATATCTGAAGACAGAGGAGGTTCAGTCTAGTCCACCTTTATAGCCATTCCTGCCAAAGCAGCAGATATGTGCGTGAAGCTGTCCTGGATCCTCGAAACCAGCCATCTGAATATCCCTGAATGATCCCAGATAATACCTTAAACTATATGAATTGCCCAACTGAGCCCTGGCCAAATTTTTGCCCACAGAATCATCAGACATAATAAAGTCATTGTTGTTTTAAGCCGCTCTGCTCCAGAGTAGTTTGTTATACAGCAATGAGTAACCAGAAAAATACCATTTTTCTATATATTTAAGGCTCATATTTTTATTTTTTCTCTTTCCACATTTTAAGGCTGTTATTTTAATCAAAAGTAGTTCTCATATGTTACAAAATAAAACAGCATATACATCAAAGTTTAAAAATGCAAATTCAGACTTTTTCCTGACCTCAATCCCATTTTCCCAAAGGACCATTAAGTTTCCTTTGTATTCTCCAGAATGTTTAATAAATATAAAAATATGGGTTTTCCAATGGGGATCACAAGACCTATCTAAATATCTAGCTATGTAGCTTGTTAGGGGTGCAACTTAATAACAGACCGTTCACCACTGAGAAGTCCAAATCTGAGAGTCTTTATTAAACTGGCCGGCTGACTGTCTCACACAATGTCCCACAAATGGCTATTGGGAGAACAGCCCCGACCATAGGGTTACAGGGGTTCTTATACCAAAAATCACATCAATCATAAGTGTCTGTTGCTATGATTCAAAATTACAAACTTACATAATGAAATCATTAGCAGAGGGGGAAGTGGGTCAAAATGATCCTTACCTAGGTACAAACCAAAGAATGGTTACTAATGTTTACTCACATAGGAATCAAAAGAGAACAATGTTTCATCATGTAAGAATCGCCATTTTGCATTGTTAAACATGTCATGCTAAGTGACTGATGATGGGTACAGAGGTGGGGTATTCCCATGGGAGAAGCTAAGCAATTGTTGATAGGTACACAGGTGGGGTGTTTCCATGGGAGAAGCTCATTTCCTACATAATATGGAGTCTCAGAGCAAAATGGAGTCTGTGTAGTCATTGCCCATATAGCCTGGCCTGTAACACTTCTATGGAGCCAAATCTGTCAGCCCATCACATAGCTATCTATGCTGTTCTGCACTTTGAGTTTTTCATTTACCCATATCTCTTGGAGAGCTATACATGGATCTTCCTGCTATATTTTAAAAATGCCATATTTTTCCATTTTAAAGATAGCATATGCTTCATGAGGGCAGGGATTTTTGTCTGTTTATTGCTGTCTCCCCAGTGCCTGCTTGAATAGTACCAAGGAGTAGGCAATGAATATTTGTTGAATAACTTAATCATATAAATTTTAACTGCTCTTTTATTTATGCACATTTAGGCTGTTTCCAGTTTTTGGTTTTGCCAAAACATATTTCAGTAAAATACCTTATGTATATGTCTTAGCATACTAGTATACCTAAAGTAAAATTATTGGATAAACAGTTACATATATTTTAAATTTCCAAAGGTTGCTATGAAGGAAATGCTTTCCAAAGAGGTTATACCAAGTTATTCTGCAACCACCAGTATGAGATTGCCCAATGTCCATCAGACTTCTTGGTATTGGGGATAATCAACATTTTAATTTCTTTCACTCTGGTATCTTGCTTTAATCTGCATTTCAATAATTATCAAGAGGATTAAGCATCATATCCTTTTTATTGGTCATTTTCAAACAATATATTCAATTAAGGCAGCTTAAAAGGTAACTGTCTAGTTTACAATTATAATTCTTAAACATCATTTTAGCTTTCATTTATTCTGGGTCTACTTTAATTTTGAACTCTGGAGACACTGAACAGAAAGTTTCTGAGATTTGATTTGGTGCGTATTAGCTTGGAGTTAAAGTCCTTCCTAGTAGCTCATGCCCAAGTCTCAGGCAGGCTAGGCATCAGAGGACCCCATGCTGCTTCTTGTTGAGCAGACAGTGTGGGTATTTGCCACCTTTCTTCCTCTACCTAAGGAAGGATGCAAAAGGAGGGGCCAGAAAATGAGAGACCTACTTTATTCTCTCCATTCATTTTTTTTTCCTTTTCTGTACATGGTATGGAAGAGAATAAAAACATTAACAATGATAAGATATTTTTGAGCATTTAATATATTCCATGCATTGTATCACTTAACCTCTGATGACAGGAAGAGAGGAAATAAATTAAGGAACAAAAATCTTGAGAAGGTGGCTATTAACTTGACCATGGGCACAGTGTTTGAACTTGGCAAAATCAGAATTTGAGCACAGGTCCAGGAGTCTCCATAGCCTAGTTCTTAACCACTACTTAGGTGCCATGATCCATATGCATTAATAACTTCTATCATTTATCAATCACCTACATATAGGGATCATGTTAATTACTTTAAAATTTGTGCACAATATTTCTTAAAGATAAAAATTAATACAATGAACATTCATGTACCTATCATTAATTGGGTAGCTACTTATGGTCACTTCGCTGGTAAATTAAGAAGTAAAACTTTGGGCTGGGGTTGTGGCTCAGTGGTGGAGCACTTGCCTAGCATGTGTGAGGCTTTGGGGTTGATCCTCAGCACTTCATAAAAATAAATAAATAAAATAAAGGTATTGTGTCCATGCACAACTAAGAAAAATTTAAAAAAAAGAAGTGAAACCTTACTAGTATGATTGAATTCCTTTGTCCCAATTACATCTCCTTGCCTTTCCAATAGAGATAATTATTGTCTTGAATTTACAGATCTTTTTTGGTGCATTATTATCACGCATAATTGTTGGATTCATTATGCCATATTCAAACATGCACATAACATAATTTGATCAATCTCATTCTCCAGTCCTTTCTCTTTTTCCTCTTCCTCCATCCCCCAGATTTGCTTGCTGTACTCTAATAATTTCCCTTCTATTATTATACAGATCTTAAATGTATACACTCAATATGGTGATTGTGCTCGAACTTTATATTCATTATCATATTTTATTCTTGAAACAACTCTCTGAGTTTGATTGTATCTACTTGTTTTATCCTGAGAGGAAGAATAAGAGGCTCTCATATCCCTGCACTGAAAGTACAAAGCTAATGGTGTCATTTTAAATGAGGTGGCTATCCTTAACACCACTTGGCATATTTAGCTATAAATATGTAAACAGCATGTCTGAATAAAATGGATCTTATTTATTATTTGGATTTGACTGGTTCCTTATTACCCATCATCTTAAATACCACAGACTCAAAACTCCCCCACCACCATATTTGTCTATCACACCATCTTTTTGGTTTCGTTTGTGGCACTAATCACAATTTGCAACTCTGGTTTGCTTATTTGATTACCCATCTCCCTAAAGTTCCATGCTGGCAGAGACCTCATCTATCCTTTCTTAATATTCAAGCAACATTTGTTAAGTGAATAAATCTGGTCCAACCTCCTCAGTTTAAAGACAAGAAAACTGAGGTCTGGAAAATAACTTGTTACAATTACACAGTCTTGGTTCCTGACTCAGGCAGGTGCTCCTACCCAGGTAGAAGAGTCAAGGACCACAATGGTTAACAAAATGGTGGTTGTCTTCCTAATTTCAATGTTGATAAGTGCTACAAAGGAAAATATGGAGTTATTTGAGAGAGAATAATAGAGGAGCATCTAACTTCAATTCGGGGAAAATTCTAAGAAGGCGAGGTTTAAGAGGAAACCTGAAGTATGGGTAGGCTTAACCAGAAGTGCAAGAAGAAGAGAATTCCACACAAAGAAGCCAATATGCTTTCAAGGCCCAAAAGTCACAAAGCATCTGTGGGTTCAATGAATCATGGATTGAAAATATTTGGGAAAATTTTTCACCTGTCCTGACATATACAAACATTTTTCTTGTCATTCTTCCACAAATAATACAACTCTTTACATAGCATTTACATTGTATTATGTATCATAAGTAGTCTACAGATGATTTAAAATATACAGGAGGATGTGCACAAGTTATATGCAAATACTGACATTTTATATAAGGGACTGGAACATCTGTGGATTTTGGTATATGTGGATAGAGGGTTGCCAAAATCAATCCTCTGGAGGTACAAAGGGACAACTGTATATTGTAAAAGTGTAACCAATTAGAGAAGATGATAAGCTTGATGTGGGTAAGAGAAGAGATGTCAAGAAATAAGATTAGAAGAGATGCAACTGTGGCTGGGATTGGGAAGAGAAAAATGGAAATTTAGTTTAGATAGGTTTTTCAGATATCTCTTGGAGGAATCCAAGTGGAGGTAAAGCAAACAGTCTGGAACTCACTGAGGACTCCCAAGGAAATTTGGAGTCCTTAGTACGTAGATGACACTTAAATTTATGGGAATAAATGATTGTTATAATTATAATGTCCATCAGGCATTTTTCAAGTGGTGTTTTTTTTTTTTTTTTGGAACCAGGGATTGAACTCAGGGACACTCGGCCACTGAGCCACATCCCCAGCCCTATTTTGTATTTTATTTAGAGACAGGGTCTCACTGAGTTGCTTAGGGCCTCGCTAAGTTGCTGAGGCTGGCTTTGAACTCACGATCCTCCTAACTCAGCCTCCCAAGTCGCTTGGATTACAGGCGTGCGCCACCACGCCTGGCTTTTTCAAGTGTTTTGAATGTATCATCTCATTTAATATTTACAGCAACCTAGCATAACAGATGCTGTTATTATATTCATCTTTTGATGAGGAAGATGATTTTATAAAAAGGTGAATATGAGGTTAGCTAGGGAAAATGCGTGACAATAGAAGAAAGGCCAGTCCAAGTCATGGGAAATTCCCAACATGTAAAAATATCAAACTCCTATATGGCGCTCAATATATGTATATGAACTCATTAAATCTGAGCAACAAACTACAAGGGAAGTATCATTAGCCTCTGCCTTAGTCCCTTTTCTGTTGTGATAACAGAATGCCTGACATTGGGTATTATATGAAGTAAAGAGATTTACTTCACTCATGATTCTGGTGGCTGAAAAGTCCAAACAGCATAGTGTTTGACTGTGTCACAACATGATGGAGAAAGCAGAGAGGGAATTGTTTATGTTCTGTGAGGTCATGTATATAAACAGAAAGTAAGGGAGTTGGGAGGGGTCAGGCTTCACCTTTTATAACAGCTTGCTTTCTTGGGAACTAATCTGTTCTTGAGAGAGCTGACTCTGTCCTGTGAAACAACATTGATCCATTCCTGAGGGTGGAGCCCCATGACCTAATTACCTTCCACTAAGTCTCTCTTACTGAAGGTTCTACCACCTCAACACTGCCACTTCTAACATATGAACCCTTTGGAGAACAAATCATTTTCAAACCACAGCCTCATTTTATAGAAAGAGAAATCAAGGTCAAGAGAGTTTAAGTAATGTGTCTAAGGTCACTCAGCTGGTGGAATGGTAGAGATGAGGTTCTAATCCTCAAAGTCTGACTGAGGCAGCACCATCCCACAGAATGTTGGAAAAGTTCTGTGATTTGCTGCCCCATGTGTTGCTAGCCACATGTTGTTGTTGAACAATAGAAATGTAGTTGATGACTGAGGGATTGAATTATTAATTTTAACTTGGTTAAATAAAAGTATAATTTTCTTAATCTAATTTAATTTTGTTAATTTCAATGTAATAGCCCTGGTACGACTAGTGGCTACCATATTGGACTGCATGACTTAAGAGTCTGTGCTCTTAGATGCTCTGCTCCTCTGTAGAGGCATCCATTAGGGAGACTCAGAAGGAGATTCTGGAGAGATATAAAAAGAAAATCAAGACCATGAGGTCACAGAAGCTGAGAAAGAAAGTATGTTAAAGAGGTTATAGTCAATTATGTTTATGCTACTGCAAGTTGCTAGATGAGGACAGAGAGGTCTCCACTGGAGTTGGCCAAACAAAGGTAACCTAGAAGAGCAGTTTTACAGGTTTAGATATTGGAGATGAGGAAAATGAAGGCAGCATCTCTAGACAACTCTTTCAAAAAGTTTTGCTGTCGGACTGGGGGTGTAGCTCAGTGTTAGAACATTGTCTAGCATGCATGAAGCCTTAGGTTTGAGTCCCAGCACCAAAAAGAAAAAAAATGAAAAAAGAAACAGTTTCACTGTGAAGGAGAGAAGAGAAACAGTAAGATGAAGAGGAGCTTTTGCTAAAATGGCAAATGTTTGCTGATGGGAGTGATCCTATAGTAGAGATGGATACAAAAAATCAAGATCCTTGAGCAAGAGAAGGTACAAGGAAAAGGAAGTTTTCTTTTGTTATAAAGAAATGTAGGAACTCCTTGAACAGAGAATGCAACTGAATTTGTAATATACATAATTCAGTTTAGTAATACTTTTTAAAAATCCTCTTAAGTTCATAAACTACTAGAGAATTCCTTCATATCCAATGACCGATGGACAGGGGACAGCTAAGTAGGCTACATCGAGAATTCAAAGGAGTAAATACTTCTAATGAGACATAGCTGCTTTCAAGCAAGCTTATACAACCACTGTGTTATCAATAGCGCTTCTTAGGTAAGGTCTGTATCATCAATATCAATGAACCGTATTTACACAATGTTCTCATGAATGCAATCTAATGTGTTTCTCAAAAACTCATGCACGGTTAATGGCAAAATTCTGTTCTTATGAGGAGTAAACTGAGACATGGAAAGGCAAATTAATTTATGTAAGATCACACAGCAAATTAAAGGCAGAACTGTGAACAGAACCTCTCTCCTATTTCACTCTCCCATATGGGCTACAGTGACTGCTTTTCCTCTTCATTGGTGGGGGTATATCTTAATTCGTTTGAGAATTTTTTAAAGAGATACACTTCGGTTTTATTGTTTTCAGAAATAAATATCTGAAATATCATAGAAAAATACCCAATTTTGCATCTTGTCTCCCCACCCCAATCTTTAACCTCAGTCCCCTGTCAATTTTTTAGCATAATTGGAGTAAAACTAAATATGCTGGTGGCTAGACCTGATGGCATTCTGGAAGAGGCTTCCAGTGAAATAGATATATTTTGGGAAAATTTTAAAGTGTCTATTGATTTGACTTGTACTAATAAAGGTGTCTAAATTGTCTTGCCAAATTTGATAACAGAAGAGAAAAAGAAATTTTTGTGTTCCATATATTCTAAGATAATATTCAGTCTACCTGGGACCTCTCTCTGATCTTAGGGAATGTCTACTTCTTATGTACTCATTATATGTCTTCCTTATTGACAGAAAGAGATCATGTGTGTTTGGGGGGTAGGGAAGATGAATGATTGGAGGAGGGCTGGGGAAGACAGAGCCCTGAAGATGAAAACCTAAAACTGCAAAAGGAATCCTAAACTCCTTGCTCACCAAAAGTTTGACTTCCAGAGCTCAGATTTATTCTCATGTGTCCTAGCCCTCTTTCTGTCCCAGTACTTCAAGGTCCCTGCCCTAAAATCACTTAACTGATTCACCCACTAGGATCTTCAGTTAACAGTTTAGGAAATTGACAGCTTTTTTCCTTTTTTTCATTTAAAGAAAAAACTAATAATCAAATATTTAAAACAAAAAATCAAAAAGACATTAACCACAAGCTTGGCATGGAACCTACAATGGGAGGCACCATCCAGATCTATCAGTGGATGCCATTATACCTATTGAGGCCCAATAAGGCACACAACTAGTGATCTGAGACTAACTTCCTGACCCCTGGGAACACTGTAGATGCAGCTCAATAGCAATCCCATGAGTGAATCAACCATTCATTAAAAGGTAAAAGACAGCTGAGTGTGGTAGCACACACCTATAATCCCAGCAGCTATGGAGGCTGAGGCAGGAGGATGGCAGGTTCAAAACCACCCTCAGCAATTTAGCAGACTGTAAGCAGCCTAGTGAGATCTTGTCACTAAAAACAAAAAAGAAAGTCAGGCAAGGTCTCCCAGCTATAGCCCTGTCAAATAAAATGCTTTTTTCCCATACCTTAATTTTCTCAAGCAAATGAAAGATTAAAGTTGATTAAGTCCAATGTGAAATTGATGCATTTAACTCCACCTCCTAGTCATCCTTCACCAAACCTCTGATTGGTATCAAAAGTAGTGGAAGCCAGGGAAAAGAACCTCTGGGAGGAGGGCTGGATATAGATTGCATTGTGGTAGGAGTGACCTTAACCTGACTATATCCTCAGATCAGTGACCTGGGGCAAATTATTCAGTACTGTAAGCTTGTCACCACGTCATAGGGTTGTTAAGATGATTAAATGAGATAGTAAATGAAAACACACCCAGTACAGTGTTCGGTATATAGTAACAAGTCAATAGTTACTGTCTGTTATCATTATTTATTATCTTGATATCAGTTTTCTAAATGAAAATGTCCCCAGTACTTCAGTTTTCAGAAAATGGACTGATTTTGGCAAGAAGTCAGTCTAAATTGCATGAAGGATAAAAACACAGATTAATAGTAGAAAGACCTACATTCTAAATTTGTGCTCTGCCACTTACTATGTATGTAAACCTTGGTATGCTATTTAATTTCTGTGTCTCCCTTAATGAAGATGGGTAATATTTTTCCTCATGGGATTATTGAGATGATTAAGTGAAGAAATAGATACATGCAAAACACAATAGGCTGCGTTAAAGGTAACTTGTTATTTGTAGGTATTCAGTCCAATTCTCCAGAGCCTCTTTGAAGGGATGCCCCAGGCTTGGTTTCCAGGAGGGAAGGAGGGATCCAGAGGAACCCATCCAACTTGGCCAACTTGGCAAAGGCTTGCAAGAGAGGCTACGAAAAGGCCATGTGTGTGCTCCCTGTGTTTCCTCTCCCTGAGGCTCATTTCCTTTGTTGTCCCATCATTTCCTTTCATTCTTGCCAGTTCAAAGCCTTTTACAGTGACTAGGGGTTTGGCCTTTGTGGGTTCAGTTTCCAGGCATTTCCTGTTACCTTTCCTTTTTGTCAGTTTCCTTCTTTATGAACAGACTGCTTGTGTTTACCAGAGCAGAGAGGCAAGCTTAATATATTCTCATGTCCACAGAGGGGCAGCAGAGTGTGCTGGAAACAGGCCTGACCAGGGTTACAGGATACCTGGGTTTTAATTTTCCTAAGCTTGCTTGAGTACATCACTTTCTCATTCATCTTTGGTTTCCCTGTTTTTACAAGAGAGCATTGAACCAGATGGATGAGTAACCAGAGGCACCAGATATCAACCTAGCTCCCTGTTGTGAGCTGCCTACCTGTTATGGCAAGGCTTTCAATTTAATTTCATAGTTATCTCTTTTGTTCTTATAAAGCAGAAAAGTAGATTTCAAGTGCTTTTTTAAAATGCACATATGCATATGTGTGTGCACATACACACTAGGAGATGCATATGTTAATTTGACTGTAGTAATCATTTAACTGTACAAATATCAAAACATCATGTTTATACACATTAGATACACACCATAAATATGAACTGATCTGCTTAAGATAGTCCTCATAAAGGAAAGGAGATGTTAAGAATCATTCACCCAATAGGGGTCAAGGTTTGGCCAAGGGGATTATATGAAGCAACTCATTTCAGTTCAGCATCAGCTAACACTCTGACATCCAGTCCTGGAAAATTCTTAGATCAAGGGTTGCTTAAGATTTTGTAGTCTCCATCTAGAGGGGAAGCTGGGCTAAGTTAGAGGAGGGAGAAGGGAATCAGTGATTCAGGGAGCAAATTAAGTTGACTGTATATCTCTGGCATACTCTTGGCACTCTTACATGGAATGGTCAACCTGTAGGATGGTTCTGTTGCTTTCTGTTTGGCTACAGACATTTATTTCACTTCTTTATACTAATTTACCCAGGATGAATGTGAAGATGATATTATCTACCTTCAGAAACTGTTTTGGCCAGGAAACAGAAAAGCATACATAAAAGGACTTTATGAAACCAGTGTTCTACACGTGTAAGGGCTAAAAGATTTGAAAATTAATGTGTTAGATTTTTCTCATGGATCATCTTCTCTATTCAAAATAGTGAGATGCTTAAAGTAATGAGACTCTATACCTCCCAGGGGACACGAAGCAATTTTCATTTTGAATAGAAAAAATAATGATGGTGTTATGCACATTTCTTTCTTTCCTGAAATAGTCTGCATGAGAAAAGGGTGTTGATCCCTAAAGTGTCTTACAGCTTGGTGACTCCAGAGGAAGACAAGGCTCTTACAAAGTCCTCAAAGGCAGGTCCTCTGCTTTACTTGGCTTTATTTCCCCAGTGTCTTGCAGAAGGCCCAGTAGGCTCCCTAATTGAAATAATGAATGCTCAACTGTGAGCTGGTTGTCTACACATCAGATCGCCACACGATGGCGGTAATGTCAGGCAAATTCATTTGGCTGTTTGCTGTTTTCTCAGTCCTGCTTCTGACCCTCATGGAAGAATGTGAATCACAATTTCTTTGCTTCCATTTCTTCCACTGGAGTCTCTTCTGTAAACCTCACTGTTGGTTTCCTTCTCTTCCTTCACCATTTATTTTGAGTTAATTTCTCTTGTCTACTATAGAATTAAATTGTATCTTAAGCCTTTGTTTAAAAGCAGAACCTATCTTATTTTTTATTTTTTCATATTTTTATTGGTGCATTATAATAATACATAATAGGGGGTTTTGTTGTGACATAGTTGTACATACACACACTGTAACACAATTATTTGGTCAAGATCATCATCTAGTGCTTTCCCTTTCCCTCCCCTCTTCCTCCCCTTGGTCTCTTTCCTCTACTTTACTGATCTCCCTTTGATTTTCACGAGACCTTCCTGAAATCTCTTTTCCTTTTTCCTCTCTAGTTTCAACATATGAGAGAAAATATGTGAGCCTTGATTTTGTGGGTTTGGCTTATTTCACTTAACATAATGCTCTCAAGGAGCAGAACCTACTTTAAATGGGGATGCTAATACTGTAGCACAGGGGCCTGGAAGTGAAGATGGGCCGCACCCAATAAACATTAAGAGTAACTGCTGCTACTACGATTGTTATGTTAGGTCAAACTAACCCAGAAGGTTTATTAATGCATCTGATGGGTTTCAAAGGTATGGGCAAGGAGGAAAACCAGGGACAATTGCAATCCTAGCAGCAATTCCCTGCTTAGAGTTACAAGGGTGAATATTTTGTCTGTGTTCTGTGTCATAATTTCTTTCAAGCCATTGTCACCAAGCCCCATCCTGGTGAATTGTGACAAACAGTGAGAAACATTTAAAAGCTGTCTCCCAAGTGTAAGTCCCTAGCACTCTGTCAAATACAGTGTAGAGTCTCAATATATATTGATTCCCTGTGGCTTTTTCTCTAAAAGCTAAACCAGTGTGAGCTGCACATAAGAGTCATTTGGGCCCTTTCCCACAGATATGAATCCTGTACCTATGGAGCAAATCCTAGGAATGTGTGTGTGTGTGTGTGTGTGTATGTATTATACATATATATATTATATATATATGTAAATGTATAATACATATGTATGTATTATACATACATTTATATAATACATACATACATACATACATACACACACCAGGGATTGAACCCAGTGGCACTGAGCCACTCAGTCACATACCCATCCCTTTTTTTATATTTTGAGACAGGGCCTCACTAAGTTGCAGAGACTGGCCTCGAGTTTGGAATCCTTCTGCCTCAGCCTCCTAAGTCTCTGGGATTACCGGCCTACACGACCACACGCAGAAAGAAATCTGTATTTTAAAGGTCTCCCACACATTTTGGGGAGCTGATAGTCCAGTACACAGTGTTTAGCCAAGAGAAAGAGGAGCTGAAAAATATTCATTGTTCTAGGCTCTGTGCTAAGTGTTTCCATTGGCAATGTGTCATCTTATTTGATCCTCCCAGCTATTAAGTGGCATCACTTCCATTTTACTTACAGAGGAGCTTAAACTCAGAAAGATTAAATGAGTTGCCCCAAGGTTCAGTTTATAAGTGACAGGACATGACTTCAAATACAGTTCCCTGTAAGTCTCATCCCAGACTTTTCTCTTTGTATCACTCTGACTTCCTAAGCTCACAGAGGCCTGGGTCAAATCTCTATACCCTTTCACTCAGTGGGGACTTTGGTCAGACACTTCATCTGGCTGCTCAGTTCTTTCCTATAGAATAATCTTCTTGCTTCTAGTTGGGACTTAAAATGAATCAAAGAAATGAAAGAGGACTAACTGAGATAATGGATGGTAAAAATACCTTGCAAATTGTAAGGTGTTATATTCATAGATGGTATTATTTGTGGTATTTCTTTTACTCAGGGATGTAGGACCCAGGATAAGTCGCTATGGTGTATATCTGTTGACTGATGGAGAATGGATGGAAATAGTTAATGCTTAATGCTGGCATTCCTGCGATTGGGCTAAGTCAATAGCTGAAATGGGGGAGCACTCACTCCTGAGTCCTGAGGTATGTCAGCTGCAGAGTCTGGCCTCCCAGTATTCTTAAGAATTTGAGGATTATGTCAAAATGAATAACAGTCACTCAATTAGCATATTCTGGTTATTCACTACACATGAGATGCTGAATAAGGCACTGTAACAATGCAAAGAATTCAAGGATATAATCTTCAAGGAGCTTGTAGTTTATTTGAGGAGACATTTATATAGCTATCTAACAAATTCAACCATAAAGATGTCAAGCCAAATTTACTTCTTCATCAAAAGGAGTGAATACTGTCACAATGCTATGGCACATAAAGAGGACTCTAGACTCTATCTTTTTTTCCCTTCCTGTAAGTTCTCATCCGGATGACTAGAAATAGTCCTTGACTTCCTTCCTCTTCATATTCCCAAAAATGTTGCACACCACCCCTTTATCTACCTCTCATTCCATTGCCAATGTGAGGTTTCTAAAATTCATATCTGATGCCATTTATTCTTTAGTGATAGTTTCCCATTGCTTTCAAAATAAAGTCCAGACCCTATAGCAAGGCCTGTCGGAACTATGGCATCATGCATCGTCATCCATCATCAATCTGTCTTCTGCTCTTGTTTGGCCATCTTAAAAATGCCATATTCTTTAACAACTTTGCAACTTTACAGATGTTACTCCATTTGCTAGGAATACCCTTCTCCTTTTCTTTGCCTAGCCAACTTCTTACTCTTCCTTGAAATTTCTTTTCCCTCTTTAAGCTGGATTTAATTCCTGTTATCTGCATCCTTGTAGCACTCACCATCATAGCACTTGACACACTAATAGTCTATTTACTTGTCCATTTTATGGTTTCCTTTCACTCATCTGGTTTATTGATCTTACCTACATAAGAATAACTTGTTTAAAGAGTTTAATACAGCCAGGCCTAGTGCTGCACACCTGTAATCCCAGGGACTTGGGAGGCTGAGGCAGGAGGATCATGAGTTCAAAGCCAGCCTCAGCAACTTAGTGAGGCCCTAAGCAACTTAGCAAGATCCTGCTCCAAGAAAAATATTAAAAAGGACTGGGCATGTGGCTCTGTGGTTAAGTGCCCCTAGGTTCAATCCCCAGTGCTGAAAACAGAAACAGCTTACTACACTTCCTGACATGTGGAAGCATTTGATTGATATTTGCTACTCTGTTCCAGCTCAAGTGGTGCTGAGAAAGTTTAAGTGGATATAAGCAGGGGGCTATTAGGCAGATGTTAGAGGAGCAGGGTCAATTTCTTAGAAGCCAAGTGTCATAGAGAGCTCATGCTGAATCAAAGAGGTCCAATATTTGGTTAGCTGATGTTTTTTTATCTGTCTCCTTGGGGAGAGTGCCCAAAGCTATTCTGAGAAGCACATTCAGGTATGACGACTGATAGGCTGTACAAAGGGCAACACAGGGTAAAATGGAAGCTTTTCCATGGGCAGGTGGGGTCAATCTGGAGAAAGACCAAGAAGTACAATTTAAGTTGGTCTGAGACATTTTTAAGTACCCAAAAGAGGAGAGTTATACAGGAAATGAAATGAAAAGGAAATAAAGGCAAAACCTGAGGACATTTCAGAAGCTAATACTCAATAGTGACAGGGAAGGTTTCAATAGAAGGACTCAGTTTGCTTGGCAGAACTGTGCATGGGGGATGAACTCAGTCAAATAAGGGCATCTCTGTCATCATGAGGACTTGGCTTTTCACTTCTCACACCTCTGACTTCCAGAAAGTGCCCTGGTTTTCTATTATCTTTCAGAGCCTTGGATGAAGCCAAGATGAAGTTTGGAACCCAGAATGTCCTATTTCTGTAACAGATTTGACAGGGTTAAAGTGCCAGTGCCTCCTAGCAATAACGTGTTTACCTGAACAACTGAAATTTTCTGAATTTTTTTCCCTTCATCTCTGCCAAGGGATCCTGGCAGGCTTCTGGAATATTCACTTGGTTTTGGGCCTCCAATTTGGGCTGCTGGTGACACTCACACCCAGGCTGGGGTGTGAGAAGAGAGCTGTTCTCATAGCTTTGGCTGTCTTTTTACTGGGGACTATGGTGGGGGTGGTAGGGTGTTTGGCAATTGCTCTTGAATTCGCTGGCTTTGCTTTATCTTTGAAGATTATTCATCTGTTTTCTGGAACCTAGTGGAGAAAGTTATCTGCTCATTTAGCTTGGCTGCATTAAAAAATGTTTCTATATTGCTGCCTATGGAGACCCTAAAGTCTAAAGTCATCTCTGAACCGAAGGGACCACCAACTTCTCCCCAAACCCTGCTACTTCCATTATAAAATTCAGGTCTCTGTGGCAAAAAATGTACCAAATCAGCAAATAGCAATCCCCTCTCCCTCACCACCGCCCCCCACCATAGACTCCAAACAGCAGTTTGGGAGATAGGTTGTAGCCTAATTTCATGAACTTAAATGGTGCTACAATGATGAGAACAGTTAGCTTACCTAAGCTGAATTTGCATTGGAAAAAATAATACTCTCACTAGGAAGAGGTCTGGTTCCTCCCATTTCTCAGTCCACATATACCCATGATCTTGGTATTCTTTCTTATTCAGCATTTTATCCCTGAGAAAATCAACTTACAGGAAGAAAGATTTATTTTGGTTCACAGTTTTAGAAGTTTCAGTCCATTGTCAGTTGGCTTCATTACTTTTGGCCTAGCTTCTAACCTGGTATTCTGAACATGTCCCCTGAAGGTGGAGTCTCTCTGTCAGACTCTGTCTTGTTGTAATTTCAGTTGTGATGCCCACATCAATGCTAGGTTCTACCACAAGCATTAGTTTGGCTCTAACTCCTCCCAGTAGCTCATTGGGACCAATTGACAGCTGGCTAGAGAGTAGACCCTTAAAATCCATAGGACTGGGACTCTATAGAAAGTGGTCAGTTGAAGTGACAACCAGTGACAATTTTTCTCTAAACAGTAGAGTTATAATAATGTAATTTAATTCTGAATCAAAGGAAACAGAGTAAAACTCCAAACCAATTTGATTTGCAACTTGGAAGAAAAGCAACATGTCTTGATTTAAATGTCAGGCCCACTGCTGAGTGATGATTTAATAACTTTTATGAGGAATCCTGTCACAGCAAATTCAACACTGGAATAGAGTGACTCACAGATAGGGTGTTAGAAACCATGCAGAAGCACACAGAAAGGAACAGGCTTATCTCAGGGCTCATCCAGAAACTTTGCATAAAGCTAATTTGCAGTTAGAACCCTTCTCTCCCTGTCCTGTCACCCAGTCTTTTGCTTCACAGATATCCAGGCATGGATGTAGAGAAAACTTCAGTGTGTTGTCAGCTGCAGTATTTTCTGAGGACAAAGGTCCTTGAAAAAATCTAGAGTGGAGGTTCAGAGTCTGTGCATTCAATCCAAAGGCAAGGCAGCAATGAGTCTAGCTGTTTCTCACGGTATTTCAAGAATTCATTTGGTCCTACTGCCCTGTCTTTGGGAGGTATTTAATTACCGCCCCCCCCCCCATTTTCAGGGTGAGAGAGTTTAGGTCCAGTGGAGTTAAAAGAGTTTTTCAAAGTCTATAGTATCCTGACTCCCAGGAAACCAGAACTTCCTCCTTGTACCATGTAGATCTCTCTTCTGACCTTCTCCAATTTTCCAGGAAACCTCAGTCCTGGTCTGCTTCCCAGGTCCAGAAGGAACCATGCATGGCCATTCTTAACTGAGGACATTCCATTCCGTTGGACTAATCTTTCAGTGACCAAGGTTCATTTTGAAGGAAATTTAATGTGTAAATATCTGGTGTTTGCCTAGAGGAGAGCTGCTCAACCTCCACAATATTGACATTTTTGGCTAGATCCTTCTTTGTTTTAGGGAACTGTTTTATGCATTGTTGGATGTGCAGTAGTATCCTTGGCTTCTGGTTAACTGTTTGTCTCTTTTCAATTTTTTACACAGGGCTTTCAGGTTAATATTCCCAAACTATGCCTCTAACAGGGTGACTCTCAATGGGAAGAAACATCCCCTTCCCCCAGGGACATTTGATAATGATGTCAATGTTTTTTTCTTTTCTTTCTTAAATTGTCTTCTTTTTGAAAAAGTTTTATTTATTCACTTATTTGTGGTGTTGAGGATGAAACCCATTGTCTCTTGCATCCTTAGGCAAGCACTCTACACCTCAACCCCTTTCTCATTTTCTGGAAGGGAAAGGGATGATTTGCTGTGGACATGCAGCAGGTTGAATCCAGGGTACCACAATACACAGGGTAACTCTTTCTCACACATCCCTCCTCCCCATCCCAGCAAAGAATTCTCCAGTCTGAGCCAGGTGTGGTGGCTCATGCCTGCAATCCCAGCAGCTCAGGAGGCTAAAGCAGGAGGATCTCTAGTTTGAAGCCAGCCTCAGCAACTTAGCAAGGCCTAAGCAACTCAGGGAAACCTTGTCTCAAAATAAAAAATAAAAAGGGCTCGAGATGTAACTCAGTGGTTAAGTGCCCCTTGGTTCAATCCTCTGTACAAAAAAAGAATTCTCCAGTCTGAAATGTCAATAATAGAGAAAAATTGCTCTATCAAATCATCTCTTGATCAGGAACATTCCATTGTTTTCTGCTGCTTGTGAGAAAGATGACAGATTTATGAACTTCTCTGATGTAGATGTGGCTTATTATATGCCAACTATTGCTCCTTTACTAAAACAATTCTGAATGATATGCTGCTCCTGAAACATGTCATCTGCTTTCTCACTCTTATAACTTCCCTCACACTAACCACTCCCTCTATCTGAAATGCCCACTTTCTACTTTTAAAGCCAAGTTGAAATGTCATCTCCTCTATAAAGCCTTACCTGAGCCTAAATTCTTCTAACTACAAATAATTTCTCCTTTCCTCAATATTCTTATTTTCTTTTCTCATGTGTCTCTTAAAGCACTTATATTCATAGCATAATGGAAAATTTGAATTGGAATGGGCTTTTAGAAATTTCTTCAGCAAAATTTCTCCTATTTGAAGAAAAGAAAACAGAGGTCCAGAAATGTGATATGATTGGTTGAAGGCATTGTACTTTCCCATAAAACTTAGGCCACAATAATTTATGTCCTTGACTTTCTTCTGACATGATTGACATGGATAGCATTGAGCTTTGAGTTTTGAGTTTTGAGCTTCAGATGAAGCCTGGTTTTCAAACCTATACACTGACACTTTTAAGTAATAAGTTTCCTTTCTGACACTTATTAGTTTCCTTTCCTTTCAGTTGTGAGAATCAAATGAGTTTGTGTATTCAAATTGCTTGGCACATAGTAGTCCCTCAATAAATATTTTCAGAAGAATATAAGGATCAGCAGCACTTTTATGGGACTTCCTAAGACATGATTCCAGGCAAAGAGTAGCAGACTTGGTCTGGGTTCCTGCTTTTTTCTCTTCTGCTTCTGAGTGATTTCCTAGAGCTATTCCTGAGCCTCATATTCCAACCTGTAAAGGGAATACAATAAAGTCTGCAGTCCTCCTCCCAATGATGACAGAAATTGAAGGTCTGTCAATCTCCAGAGTCTTCACTCTGTGAATCCCATAGCCATTTTACAAAAACACCTATATTGAACAAGTGAGTGTGTGTGTGTGTGTGTGTGTGTGTGTGTGTATGTGTATGTGTATGTTTCTGTGTTTAGGGAGAGATGTAGTAAGAAGGAGGATACATTTCTATTGGCTGATGACTTCAATATGATATTCTTCGGTCTACTCTTCCCAGAATCTACTATTATTCATACTGAGGTCACTTTGGAGATAGTTGGATTCCTTTCTCTAAGGAGGCTGCTCTTTCAAATTTGTCCTTTCTCTGGGAGATTTTCATTGTTTTCATAGTTTTATATTTGGGCTTTCACCATGATTTTGGGTGGGGCCACAGGAATTTAAGAAAGTTATATTACTTTCCAGATCTATTGGTAAAGTACTATCTCTTCAGAAGTACTCTTTACACTTGTACAAGAGTATCTGATGAGGGAATTTTACTTTGGGAAGTCAGGAAAGATTTCACGGAGGAATTAATGACTGTGCTGAGCTCTTAAGAATGATTGACTAGGGACTGGGTTTATAGCTCAGTGGTGGAACACTTTTCTAGCACATGTGAGGCACTGGATTCCAACCTGAGCACCACATAAAAATAAATAAATAAAATAAAGGTATCGTGACCATCTACAACTAGAAATATTTTTAAAGATGAATGATTGACTAAGCAAAGAGAGTGGTGGGAAGTATGGGCATACATGTGCACATTCAGTAAACATTTTATGCAGAAGAAAGAGAATGTGAATAGGCCTTATGTAGAAAAGGTTCGTGGCACATTCTAGAATCAAATAGAATACTACTTAACCCGTTTCACAACTCAAATTCAAAATTTAAATCAGAGTTTTGGGTGTTGAAGGCCAATTATGCAAGAGTACCCAGCTTCAAAGTACTATTAGGTCAGATCACACATATTAAATTGTACTCACTGGGGAAAAGCACATGAAGCATTATCAAGAAAAGAGACAATCTGGAATGGAGGAAAAAGCAGATGAAAATATGTGAAATATTAACATTTCTCCTAATGTTTTGCTTAACAGCTATGTATGAGGTATATGGACAGATTCCTAGATAGCTGCTTGGTTAAGGTGTCTTGAGAACAATGAAATAAATCAGGGAAGGCTTCTAGCAAATGCCAATTCCTAAACAGTTTTCTGTAAGAGATATGAATTGGTAAATAAGGAGAGAAGGTGTTTCTGGCAGAAGAGACAGTATGAGTGATGACTTGGTGGTACAAAGACTGTTTCTGAGGTGGGAGATTTGTGATAAATTAGATTGACATGAATAGAAAAGCAAAACAGCCTCACTTGGGGCCATCTCAGAGTCTTCCTATGACACATCAACTAGCCAATTAAAATGGGAAAAATTAAGGTTCACTGGGTACCATGAGAACAGAAATAATTGCTTATTTGGTTGAATTGAACCTTTAAAAATAAATTGTCATAAATCTCAGTCTTGACATCCTCAACTGAGTGTAGTCAAATCTCGCTTTCTGCAAGACTGTGAGGCAAATGAAGGCTGCTGCCTACTTCTCTTCTCAGAACCTCTCTGCAATTTTGTATAATTGGGCACCTACCACAATTTCTGGAGTCCTGTTTGCTTATGCACCTTATCTTAGCAGTTAGTTACTCTGATACCTCATAAAATAATAGCTATTCTTTCTCTGGGCTTCAACATTTTTTGAAAGATTGTTGAAAAAAATACAAATCCTTTGAACAAAAGAATCTACCTTTCTTGTGGGATGAATGTATGTGAGCAGATGCCCTTTGCCATTACTCTTCAAATCAAAACTATCTCCTAGAAGCTTGGCCTTGATTCCAATATATACTTTCCCTCCCAAGTGTTGAAAGACTGGATTAGGAGACAGACATGTAGTAAGAAAGAAGGGATTTGATTTTGTCTGTCAAATCTCTTGATTACTCAGCATGTGGTTCTTTGAAAGCAGCCCATGTGCAGAGGTATATCACTCAGGTTGAAAGTGTGGAGTTTTTGCTGGGTGTGGCAGCACATCCTGTAATTCCAGCTATTCAGTAGACCTTGGCAGGAGGATTGCAAGTTCATGGCCAGCCTGGAGAACTTAGCAGAACTGTCTGAAAATAAAAAATAAAAATAAAAAGTACTGGAGATGTACCAGAGCTCAATTCCCAGTACCACAAAAAGGGGCAAAAACTTGAAGTCATCAAGCACCATGGTTCATATCCTGACTGCCACTTTCTAGCTGAGAGATTTTTTACAGTTAATTTAATATGTGCCTTGGTTGCCTCATCTTTTGTTAAGATCAAATAATAAGAGTTCCTATATCATATATCTACTGATGATCAATGCAATATATGTGTAAACAGCTTAGCATAATGTTTGGCACTTGATCAAGTTGTTGTGATCATTGTTATTAGCAACATTGCCACACTGTCATCGCTCAACCACCCCAGTTTAACCCTCTAACAGGAAAATAAAATCTTGCAGTCTTTTGCTAAAGGAGAAACCCATAGTCAGCAAAGAAGGAAGAAAGGAAATGGAAATCCAGTTGCATTTGCTATTTCCTATTGCTACCCTAACCTTAATATTCCAAAGAGAATATACGAAGACTATACTCACAAAGATCATGTCTATAGTTTGTTATCAAAGAGAATGTATGAGAAGAAGACAATCCAACACTTATGTCTCCGTTCCTGTTTTCACAGGTACCTGTCGCCTTGGCTGGGCCTATTATTGTGCTGGAGGTGGAGCAGCTGCAGCTATGTTGATCTGCACCTGGCTCTCTTGCTTTGCTGGAAGAAATCCCAAGCCAGTCATGTTGGTGGAAAGCATCATGAGGAACACCAATTCTTATTCTGTGGAGCTTGACCACTGCCTAAAACCATGAGCTTTGAAAGAAGATTGGTTGGAGAGGGTGGGAAAGGGGAGGGAAGGGGACCCTGAAAAGAAGTACTAAGACTAGGCCAGTTGGCACCTGCCTGCCAGTAATGTAGCCTAGCGTTTTGTTTGTTTGTTTATTCCAAACCCCCCTGCCTTTTTTTTTTTTTTTCCTGTAAGCCAGTGAGACAGGGGCTATTCACAAAATTCATCTAGATCAATGATTTTCTCAAAAATTTACCCAACCAGGATATTTTACAGACCCCCAAGTCCTAAAGTGTTCCTTTAAGCAAAATAAGGAGAAGATCTCCCCTGAAACAATTGCACATTCAACCAGCCTTTCAGAATTCTCTAATTCCTGTCTTCCACTTACCTTAAAGCTTAAAGGCTGAGTAAGAACAGTTGTACAGGGAGGGACCAAGAGATGGACAGGGCTGGTTCCTATCACTCCATTTATATGTCCCTCTCCTTGGTATTTTTTTGCCACTGCCAAATGTCTCTGGAATAATGCTGTCCCAATTTATTGACTTTCTCATGACTATACCTTCTGTATTTCTTCTTTCCTAGTTGTGGGGAAGCCTGGTGGGAGGGTAACTTGCAGTGGAGAAAACTTTAATCAAGGATGTTTGCATACAATGTGGGACCCCTTCTGCATACACACTATAAAATATTCATAGGAATTCATTTTGTGTTGTATTTAGGTGACTGGCATCAAAATATAGTGGTAAGTATTCCCTAATCCCTTATAGACACAGAAATGATGTTCATCAACTGTTCTGAGAAGAGACTAATATTTGCTGGGCATTCAATAAATATAAATTCAGAGTGATGATGACAAGGATGTTGCTGCTGGATCATTATTGAAATTTCTATCAGAGTTCATTATAATTGACTGGGAAATCCACAGTGGCATTTGGTCCCTATAATCACTCCTAGCATGATACAAGTTTCTCCGCCTGTTTCAATGACTGCTCATCAAATGATCTCTCCTCCATCTGGGGTGAGTTAGACATGAAAGAACACAGTCCTGATGTCACCTAAGGCTGATGTATTTTTAGGCCTGGCCTCTATCCCATCTGTGCTCAAGGTTGACTGATGGTGTAGAAGAATTTGGTGTCTCCTGGGGGCAAAATTAGTCTCACCCTCCCTTCCCCCTGGCCCCCAGTTAATTCAGGCCAGCTCTATCATTCCATAACCACAGTTTTAAGGAATGGGGAGGGCCTGTGACTCAAGAGGCCAGCTCATCTGTTTCTATTCTTAATCATTCCAGCTTGATTTGGGTACAGCCCTACCTCAAGGGAAAGGAATGGAAAAACTGGCTTCATGAGTTATAGTCCATTCCCCAAAGAGTCAGCATTCTTATATTGACCTTATGTAAGTCAGCAAATTCAAATACAGTGTACTCATTCACAGTTCATTCATTCATTTATTCAGGCATTCAGGAAACATTTCTTGAGAATCTCACTATATGCAAATTAACAGAGGTTAAAAAGATAAAGACACAGTGTCTCACCCTAAAATGGATAGTGGTTAAACGAGGAAAGTGGAGAAGGGGAGGCAAAAGAATCACAAAAGGACTACAAAACCAACTTGGGCATGGGGGGGATTCATGAGAAAGATTTCTAGAAAAGACAATACATAAGATGAGGAGTCTGGAGATGAATAGGGGGAGGTAGTGAGAAAACGTAAAAAGTGCACTACACAAGGAGCAGTGTAAGCAAAGGCATGGTGACAGTTATAAGGATGATGATCAGGTATAAAAGGGCAGGTGACAGAAGCTGATGCTGAAAGGCGAATTGTTAGCCAGATTCTGTGGAACCTTCTACTCCAGGAAAAAGAGTTTATATTTTATCCTAAAAGGCCACTGAAAGAGAGGTGATATGATCATGTTTGTGTTTTTACAAAGATCAGTTTGGCTATATTGATGAGGATTAAAGAAAGTAGGGAGAGACTAGAGATATTTTCATAATCTAGGTGCAAAAGGATCAAATTCTGAACTTAGGTATTGACTGCGGGGCTGGAGTAGGTGAATTAATTTGAAAGAAACTACAGACTGAGCATCCCTAATATGAAAATCCAAAATATAAAATGACCCAAAATCTAAAGCTATGTCAGTGTCATGTCCATGCTTGAAAAGCTTCAGAGCGTTTCAGATTTTGGATTTTTAGTATAAGGATGCTCAACCTGTAATATCTATGCAAGTATTATAAAATCTGAAAAAACTCTGAATTCTGAAACGTTTTTGGTCTCAAGCATTTTGGATAAGGGATACTCAACCTGCACTTAGTAAGTTAATTCCACAGGATTTAATATCTAATGGACAAATAAATGCACATAAGGGAAAATGGCAATTTGGGGATAACCTCTCTCTGTGGTTCCTATACCAAGATGGGGAATACAGGAGGAATAGTACATAGGAGGAAAGTGGTTATTGAATTCATGTCAAGTATTATCTGCCACGTGGAAGTGAACAAAATGTTTAAGGTAAGCAAGTAGAACATATCTCACTGGAAGAGAAAAAAGGTGATTGGGTTTGTAGCAGCCCCTTTCTCTAAGAAAGATGAAAAAGAACTGCTAAAATAAATTGGAACTGGGTCAAGATGAATTTTTATTGTGTAGACACAGTAATGAAACTTTAGGACAACACAGGATGTTGTGGATATGTGAAATATTTGGGAAAACACAGATCACTTTCTTTAGATAAGGTAATTCAACTAGGTGATCTCTCTTTTCAGACTAGGGAAACTTCTGGAATTCTAAAGGAAAGGATTTCTGGAAGTGAGTGTATACATCAGATTCCCAGAAAGAAGCAGATAGTATATTCAAGGAGTTTAGCTGAGATGAGTTTAATGCACAAACCATTTATGTAGACTTCAAGCCAAAGTTAGTCAGAAGGGATAAAGAAGGACATTTCATACTACTTAAGGGAAGCATAAATCAGCAAGACATAACAATCATAAATATTTATGCACCAAACAATGGCGCATCCATGTATGTTAAACAAATACTTCTCAAATCCAGGAACCAAATAGACCAAAACACCATAATACTGGGGGACTTTAACACTCCTCTCTCACTGTTGGACAGATCTTCCAAGCAAAAATTGAACAAAGAAACCATAGAACTCAATGACAAAATTGCTAATTTAGACTTAACAGACATATATAGAATATTCCATCAATAAAAAAGGGAATACACTTTCTTCTCAGCAGCTCATGGATCCTTCTCTAAAATAGATGATAAGTTATGCCACAAAGCCACTCTTAGCAAATACAGAAACATAGAGATACTACCTTGTATTCTATCAGATCATAATGGAATGAAATTAGAACTCAACGATAAAGTTAAAAACAGAAACTACTCCAACACCTGGAGGTTAAATAATATGCTATTGAATGATGCATGGATAACAGAAGACATTAGGGGGGAAATAAAAAAATTCTTAGAAGTCAACGAGAACCAAGATAAAACATATCAAAATCTCTAGCATACTATGAAAGCAGTGCTAAGAGGAAAATTCATTGCATCGAGTGCATTCAATAAAAGAATGAAAAGTCAACAAATCGAGATTCCCTGGCGGAGAGTCTCCATTTTGACCTCGGAGCCCTCGGACCTAAGCCCACCCCTTTCCCCGGGGACACAGCGCTGCGGCTTCAGGTGAGATTTACCCGGGAGCGGAGCGGTTTGCCGGCCCCAGCGAATTTGGGCCCGGTTGGCGCCATCCTCCAGATTCCCTGGCGGAGAGTCTCCATTTTGGCCTCGGAGCCCCCGGACCTAAGCCCACCCCTTTCCCCGGGGACACAGCGCTGCGGCTTCAGAGCCCTTGGACCTAAGCCCACCCCTTTCCCCGGGGACACAGCGCTGCGGCTTCAGCGCTGCGGCTTCAGCTGAGATTTACCCGGGAGCGGAGCTGTTTGCTGGCCCCAGCGAATTTGGGCCCGGTTGGCGCCATCCTCCAGATTCCCTGGCGGAGAGTCTCCATTTTGACCTCGGAGCCCTCGGACCTAAGCCCACCCCTTTCCCCGGGGACACAGCGCTGCGGCTTCAGGTGAGATTTACCCGGGAGCGGAGCGGTTTGCCGGCCCCAGCGAATTTGGGCCC
>JAJEJO010005541.1:60334-111413 GCA_020662805.1 Glaucomys volans | reverse complement strand
GGAGTGCAAGTTGGTGCAGCCACTCTGGAAAGCAGTGTGGAGATTCCTTAGAAAACTTGGAATGGATCCACCATTTGACCCAGCTATCCCACTCCTTGGCCTATACCCAAAGGACTTAAAATCAGATTACTACAGTGATGCAGCCACATCAATGTTCATGGCTGCTCAATTCACAATAGCTAGATTGTGGAAGCAACCTAGATGCCCTTCAATAGATGAATGGTTAAAGAAACTGTGGTATATATACACAATGGAATATTACTCAGTCATAAAGAAGAATAAAATTATGGCATTTGCAGGTAAATGGATGATGTTGGAGACTGTTATGCTAAGTGAGATTAGCCAATCCCCAAAATCCAAAGGCTGAATGATCTCTCTGATAAGTGAATGATGATGCATAATCAGGGGTGGAAGAGGGGCAAGAATGGAGGAAGGATAGATAGCATATAGGGCAATGAGGGGGTGGTCCGGGTGGGGGGGCAAGAATAATTACAGAATGAGACAGACATTATTGCCCTGTGTACATGTATGAATGCACAGATGGTGTGACTCTACTTTGTGTACAACCAGAGAAACAATAGCTGTACTCCATTTGTGTTCAATGGATCAAAACTAAATGAATAAAAGAAATAGGCTTAGAAAGACTATGAATAGTGGATAAAGAAAATGTGGTATAGATACACAATGGAATATTAGTCTGTCATAAAAAGGAATGATTTTGTGACCTTTGTCAGTAAATGGGGGGGATCTGGAGACTGCCATGCTATGTGAAGTAAGCTAGTCCTAAAAAGTCAAAGATCAAATACTCTCTTTGATATGCAGATGCTAACACAAAACAAGGGGGAGGGAAGGGGAAGAATAGAAGTTCAGTGGATTAGACAAAGGGTAATGAAGGGAAGGAATGGGAATGGAATAGGAAAGACAGTAGAATGAATCAGACATAACTTTCCTATTCTCAAATATATATGAATACACGACCTGTGAAACTCCACATCATGTACAACCACAGGAATGGGATCCTAATTAGAATAAGTTATACCCCATGTATGTATAATAGGTCAAAATACACTCTGCTGTCATATTCATCTAAAAAGAATAATAAAAATAAAAACAAAAATAAAGGTTATGAAGCCATCATCTTCCCTGAGACTGCAAGAGCAAGGGAAAGAAATGATATTGGAAGCCATCAAGAGCTATACCTATGTCAGAAGGGCTGCTTGATAGGCATTTTGGCTTTGGGTAGCATAATATAGTCTCTGCCCAAATGCCACACAGTAGGGAAAGAGAGGGGGGAATAAATACCCATATTTCACTCTTCTGTTTTTTGATCTTCTGCCTATGCCCACCATTAGCCAGACTCAGCCAGACACCAGCTGGCAGAAAAAGCTTTCTGCTACAGTCCATTGAGGGCAGCTTCCTTTGGCACAGAGCATGGTAGAAAAAGGCAGAGAATGGAGCTTGGGGAAATGATGGGAAATGGAAAACAATAGCTCAAATGTTCTTAGCCCTCCTCACTACCATTGCCTTAAGTAGGGCTTTCCAGGAAGTATTTCTTGTGGTGCCCTTCCTAGCTCAGATACCTAAACACACCTGGAAGTAGTTGTACTCTACAGGAAAGACTCAGAAGGAGGGGGCTGATTTGAAAGAATCATTTAAAATAACTATCACCTCATAGATACAAGTTAGTTTGAATATCTTCTATTTTCTAGGGAAAAGGGACCAGATCTAAAAAGGACTTTTTTCCTTGAATAAACCAGGCCTACAGGGGTTTATATTCAAAAAGGGACCCAGACCCATGCTTGGTATGAATTTAAATTCCTCACTGCCTGTGTCTGGTTTCTTTACTGCCAAGCCTTGTTTTGGCATAAATGTCTGGCTAACCTAGTTTTTTTTTATCCCTTGTGACCTGGAGCAGACTTTTGGAAGGTAAATCTACTTCTTCTGGCTGTTGTTGTCCAGAAAGGAAGGAGAGTCCATGAGCCAGATAGAAGGTCAATGAGAGAAGTGAGGGCCTCAGACATTCTGCCTTTTATCCCATGTCTGGCTGACTGACATGCTCCCATCTTGTGTTTGCAGGCTGAGTGCTTAACCATGGATCATTTATGACCCTGGCACCACTTCCATCTTGGAGAGGGAGTGATAGGTGGGAGGTTTTTCATCTGATCTAACCCAGAGTTGACTATTTTTTGAGAGCTCATTTAGCAGGGCACTTCTTTCAGAAAAGAATGCTGGAAGGGTAAGACTTCCCAGTTGGCATATCTTTGTATCTAAAAGGTTGAAATTCTATATCTTGGTGGCAAGTGTTAAGTCAGTCAGATCTGTTTGGGGTAATGCCCTGTAATGTCACCCCTTGCTACCTTCCTTCCAGGGGAAAAACTGTCTCCATTCACTTACAACTGCTGGTGACTGCCATGCAATGGGTCCCCACTTTGGGAGGAAATGCACCCCCCAGAAAATAAAAACTCTCTGGTCTCTGGGAAATTGAGTTACGGATTTTGTTGGAGTTGTTGGCAATAGGAGGTTTTGGCTAGATGAGAGAAAACCCTGGAAATGAGGGAACAAAGGAAGCTTCTGGAAAGCAGAGGCTTCATAAAATATCAAATAAGTTGCACTAAAAGTGAGGGTTCTGCCACTTCAGAATGTTATAGGAACACCATTTTTGTCAGATTCTTATCACTATAATGAAATACCTGAGGAAGGCTATATGTGAAGAAAAGAGTTTCTGTAGGTTCAAGGGTATGGTGCCTGCATTGGCCCAGTTCTGGTGAGTGCCCTCTCAGCTGTATTACATTTCAATAGATGGTAATGGTGCCAGTACATTTGGGAGAAAAGGATTACATCTTGATATAGGAAGCCAGAGAGAGCCTCAGGAATCAGATTCAGGCTTTTATAATAATTTGTTCTCACAAGGACTACAAAGAAGTCAAAGATGAACTATCCTAATCCCTTCCAAGGGTAGGGTCCCTAATAAGCCAAGGACCTTCCACTAGATCCTAGCTCTTAAAGGTTCCAACTCTTCAAATTGTCACACTAGGGATCAAGTTCCCAATGCATGAATCCTTGGGTGGGGGAAGAAAACACATCCAAACCATACCAGAAACTTTCTTCAGAGTCTGGCATTTACTCTCTGTAGAAATGCTAATGTAGAGAAGCATCAGGATTGATTTGGGTGCCATGACAGGCTGCCATGGGAAAAATGGAAGTCTCAAGAAAATAATAGTAAATGCACTTTATAAAAGATTGAAGGTATCCCACTTGGTGATTTGAGGAGAAAGCTGTTATTTCTAGAATTCACAATCTCCAAGGAGACCTACTAAAGGGTTCTTGCTAGACAGAAGGCAAGGAATCATCACAGTCCTGTGTCCTTGGTTTAAGAGCATTTTTGAGCTGGAGGGGGACTGGAGTTGAAGAATACTTAATACTGGCCTCTCTATTAGATGTGGAGAGATATATTCTAAGCTTCAATTTCCTTTTTGTCTTCTTATGAGATTATGCTCTCCCAGGGTTGATCTCTTCTCTAAATGTATCAAACCCCCGCTGATTCCTCAAAACTAACAGCAAATCAACAGTTTCTATGTGTGCACATAAATGATTTAGATTTTCATTATACAGAGCTGTAGATATGCTAGGAGGCAGAAGTAGAGGGAGACGAAATGCTTGGTTTTGAGGGCAACACTTTTTTTCCTCTAGAGAAAGGAAGCCCTAGAGGAAAGTACTTGGGAGAGGGGCTTATTGAGACCAGCTGGCATCCATTTGGGCAGCACCTGCGACTATGTTTCCCTTTGAGGTAGTGCCTGTGCTTTCTGAAGAGATAGTGGCAACCAAAGATGTGAAACACAGTTCAAGAGGAATAAAAAATGGTAAATATGGAAGTAAATATCAGAATCACTGCACAGAAACAATGCTTCCTCCCACTGTGGCCTATCAGACTCTTATTTGGGGGCATTCTGACTTTCTTTATGAGATATCTATACCTCAGGTGCTAAAATATTGTCCTTCTAAGTGACATGGCAAAGTGAAGACAGTCCCAGCTTTGAAGCCAGACAGATCAAGGTTTGAATCCCAACTCAAACATTTCATAGCTGTGTGTCCTCAGGAAGTTACTCTACCTCTCTGAGTTTATTAAACTTTCTAAGCCATCTCCTGTCACAGTCTCCAGCAGCTCTAGAAGGTATTCATTTATTCAGGGCCACATTCTTTTTAATTTTCACTGATTACCAACCAAACTCTAACATCATGATTTTTAAATCCTGGTTCACATTAAACCTGGGTACCTTTCAGAAAATTTTGATGCTTTAGACCCATTCAGGTCAGAGTTAGAGTGTCTGGGGGCCACTAGACCATACCACCCCTGTATTCAACATTGCTATCTTCTGCTGGATGCCTTAATCTTTCATTCATTGAGAATTTTAACACCTGGATCGCTCTTTTCTATTCTATGATCATTTTGGAAACTTAAACACTGATGTGAACCACTCTTCCAACTTCTTGGCCTCAAAGTTCTTTGACTTTCTTACTGCCGATATTTTTTCTTCCTCCCAACTTCTACTGCTTCCATTTTTGATGTCATAAATAAAAGTCATTACCAAAATCTTGATGTCAAGTCTCCCATGCCTTTCCAATCCTTCTCAGTCTTTCAGCTTGTCTTCTTTAAAATCCAAACTCTGCCTACTCTTTGATCCCATACTACTTGCCAAATCCAGAGTCATATATTTCTAACTGCCCTTTGCATAAATTTTCCTCTCTTTAGTTCTTCATTCACCCTGCCATGTATTTGTTCAACAAAGCCCTAATCCAGATTAAATTTAATAATTTGCCTGCTCTGTGCTTGTATTGATGAAGAAGAGTAATAACTACCTTATTTCACATTTTCTCTGTTTCCACCTACTTCATTGGTGAGTTCAGCTGACCTCATAACTTTCTATACCTTGCTAATCGAAGTGGGGGCTATGCTCCCAAATTGTCAGCACCTGGTGGGAATGCATTAGAAATTTAGAATCTTGGACTCCACCCCGGAACTACTGAATCCGAATTTGCATTTTAACAAGCCCTCCTCCCCATGATTGAATTACATTCAAGTTTGACAGGCACTGATCTATACCAATGGATCTCAGCTCCAATTGCAAATCAGAATCAGCTGGAGAGTTAAATTTCTACCAATGCCAACGCCCACTTTAAAAGGTGCTAAATTAACCAGCCTAGGACTTAAAAATTTATCATCTATCTATCTATCTATCTATCTATCTATCTATCTATGAATGACAGGGTTTCACTGTATTATAGCCCAGGTTAGTCTTGAACTCCTGAGTTCAAATGATCTTCCCCCTCAGTCTCCCAAGAAGTTGGAACTATAGGAGCACACCACCATGCTGAATACCAAAGCTGTAATTGAAAACCACTGATTAAAATACTGTGTACATTGCAGCCAGGAGCTCAGGACCCAGCTGCTCAGATCCCCCAGGTCCGAGCACAAACCTGCTGCGGGAAGCCCCAGCTGTGAACACAGGCCAGCTGAGCCATCGGGCCTGCCATCTCCAGAACCAAGCACAGGCCTGCACCCTGTCCCTGGTCTAGTGCCCAGGCCTGCGCCCATGCTGTGACTGACCATCTATCAACAACAGGTTGCCTTTGCACACAAGCACTGAATATTCTTGACCTGGTGGCAGTGGGACAGCACCCTTCCTGGGACACCACATTATCAAGCACCTCTCAGGCATCAGACTACTGAAAAATAGGAGGTTTGAACAGTACAGTATAATTTTATTGCAAAACTTTTAAAAATAGTAATATTATTAGGATTATTCCTATTATACCTACTATATTCCCACTTTTTTCTTTTATTAATATTATTATCACTCTATAGTCCTCTTATATACCTGGTTCCTTGGAGACTCTTTCTGTCTTTTCTCATGCTAACAACCTATTTCTTTTAATTCTACTTTCACTATTCCTATGACATAGTACCTCCATAGATTCACTTCCTATCTCAGTAACATTGTATTCTACACACCTCCTCATCCTCTTTTTCCACCATTTGAAATTGTGGTCCTTATTGCAAACCTACTGGTTATGCTGTAGATCATAATAATTTGAACTCATCTCTGTATACTATGACAACACAGTTAATATCTAGATAGGGTCTATATGGATTAAGGATGCATATTATTTATATGGTGTGCTACTAATATTAATCTCTTCAAGATGAGATATTGGAAATCTGCAGGGACACTATAAGTCTTTTAAGGGAAACTGCAATATCTCTAATTCACACTGCTAGAGGAGAAGATACATGAGTAACATGAGAAAACAAGGGAAGAAAGTGTCCCAAACAAACCCAGATGCTATATCAATAGAACACAATGACAACATGGTAGAAGGAATGTCAGAAAGGGAGTTTAGAATGTACATAATTAAAATGATCTGAGAAGCGAACAATGAGATGAGAGAGCAAATGAAGGCAATGAATAATTGCACCAATAAACAGCTAAAAGAACAACTGCAGAAAGCAAAAATCATTTCAATAAAGAGATAGAGATTCTGAAAAAAAAAAAAGAACAGAAATCTTTGAAATGAAGGAAACAATAAACCAAATTCAGAGCTCAATAGAAAGCATAATTAACAGAATAGATCACTTGGAAGACAGAATCTCAGACAATGAAGACAAAATATTTAATCTTGAAAACAAAATTGACCAAACAGAAAAGATGGTAAGGAATTATGAATGGAACCTCCAAGAATTATGGGACATCATGAAAAGACCAAATTTAAGAATTATTGGGATTGAGGAAAGCACAGAGATACAAACAAAAGGAATGAATAATCTGTTCAATGAAATAATAGCAGAAAATTACCCAAATCTGGCAAATGAGATGGAAAATCAAATACAAGAGGCTTACAGGACACCATAGGCACAAAATTACAACAGATCCACACTGAGGCACATCATAATGAAAATGCCTAACATACAAAATAAAGATAGAATTTTAAAGGCTGCGAGAGAAAAGCATCAGATTACATATTGGGGGAAACCAATAGGGATACCAGCAGATTTTTCAGCCCAGATTCTAAAAGCAAGACGGGCCTGGAACAACATATTTCAAGCTCTGAAAGAAAATGGATGCCAACCAAGAGTCTTATACCCAGCAAAACTTACCTTCAGATTTGAAGACGAAATAAAATCCTTCCATGATAAACAAAAGCTTAAAGAATTCACAAAGAGAAATCCTGCCCTACAGAACATTCTCAACAAAATATTCCAAGAGGAAGAAATGAAAAATAACAATGTAATCCAGCAAAGGGAGGAATTACCCTAAAGGAATAGTCAATTAAAGGAGAAACCAAGTCAATTTAAAAGTCAAAAATAAGCCAAAATGACAGGGAACACAAGTCATATCTCAATAATAACCCTGAATGTTAAAGGCCTAAACTCATCAATCAAAAAACATAGACTGGCAGACTGGATGAAAAAGAAAGATCCAAGCCGAGTGTGGTGGTGCACGCCTGTAATCCAAGCGACTTGGGAGGCTGAGTCAGGAGGATTGCAAGTTCAAAGCCAGCCTCAGCAACTTAGTGAGGCCCTAAGCAACTCAGTGAGACCCTGTCTCTAAATAAAATACAAAATAGGACTGGGGATGTGGCTCAGTGGTGGAGTGACCCTGGGTTCAATCCCCAGTACCAAAGAAAAAAAAAGAAAGAAAAAAGAAAAAGAAAGACCCCAAAATATGCTGCCTTCAAGACACTCATCTCATGAAAAAGGACACTCACAGATTGAAGGTGAAAGGTTGGGAAAAAACATACCATGCACATGGACTCAGTAAAAAAGTGGGAGTTTCCATTCTCATTTCAGATAGAGCAGATTTCAAGCCAATGTTAGTCAGAAGGGATAAAGAAGGACATTTCATACTGCTTAAGGGAAGCATAAATCAGCAAGACATACAATCATAAATATTTATTCCCCAAACAATAGCGCATGCATGTATGTTAAACAAATACTTTTCAATTCCAGGAACCAAATAGACCAAAACACCATAATACTAGGTTACTTTAATACACCTCTCTCACCATTGGACAGATCTTCCAAACAAAAATTGAACAAAGAAACCGTAGATCTCAATAACACAATCACTAATTTAGACTTAACAGGCATACATAGAATATTTCATCTATCAAAGAGTGAATACACTTTCTTCTCAGCAGCACATGAATCCTTCTCTAAAATAGACCATATGTTATGCCACAAAGCTACTCTTAGCAAACACGAAAAGATAGAGATACTACCTTGCATTCTATCAAATCATAATGGAATGAAATTAGAAATCAATAATAAAACACAAAACAGAAACTACTCCAACACCTGGAGATTAAATAATATGCTACTGAGTGATGCATGGATAATAGAAGACATGGGGGGAAATAAAAAAATTCATAGAGGTAAACGAGAACAATGATACAATATATCAAAATCTCTGGGACACTATGAAAGTAGTACTAAGAAGAAAATTCATTGCATGGAGGGCATTCAAAAAAAGAATGAAAATTCAACAAATAAACAACCTCACATTACAGTTCAAAGCCCTAGAAAAAGAACAGATTAACATCAAAAGTAGAGGAAGCGAGGAAATAATTAAAGTCAGAGCTGATTTCAATGAAATTGAAACAAAAAAAGCTATTCAAAAAATTGACAAAACAAAAAGTTGGTTCTTTGAAAAAATAAACAAAATTGACAAACCCTTAGCCATACTGACAAAGAGAAGAAGAGAAAAGGCTCAAATTACTAAAATTCGATATGAAAAAGAAACTATCATGATGGACATGATTAAAATAAAAAACATAATTAGAAACTCTATACTCCAACAAAACGGAAAATCTCGAAGACATCAACAGGTTTCTAGAGGCATATGAGCCACCCAAACTGAATCTGTAGGACATACACAATTTAAATAGACCAATTTCAAGCAATGAATTAGAAGAAATCATCAAGAGCCTACCTACCAAGAAAAGTCCAGGGCCAGAAGGATTCTCAGCTGAGTTCTACAAGACCTTCAAAGAGGAACTAATTCCAATACTCCTCAAAGTATTCCATGAAATAGAAGAGGAGGGAACATTTCCAAACTCATTCTATGAAGCTAATATCACTTTAATACCAAAATTAGACAAAGACACATCAAGGAAAGAAAATTTCAGACCAATATCCCTAATGAACATAGACACAAAAATTCTTAACAAAGTTTTAGCAAACTGCATACAAAAACATACTAAAAAGATAGTGCACCATGATAAAGTGGGTTTCATTCCAGGGATGCAAGGTTGGTTCATCACCTGGAAATCTATAAATACAATTTACCACATCAGCAGGCTTAAAGTTAAGAATCATATGATTATTTCAATAGATTCAGAAAAAGCATTCAATAAAATACAGCACCCCTTCATGCTCAAAACACTAGAAAAAATAGGGATAGTAGGAACGTACCTCATCATTGTAAAGGCTATCTATACTAAACCCATGGTCAACATAATTCTAAATGGAGAAAAACTGAAAACATTCCCTCTAAAAACTGGAACAAGTAAGGAATGCCCTCTTTCACCACTTCTATTCAACATCATCCTTGAAATTCTAGCCAGAGCAATTAGACAGACTAAAGAAATGAAAGTGATACAAATAGGAAAAGAAGAACTTAAATTATCACTATTTGCAGATGATATGATTCTATATTTAGAGGAGCCAAAAATTCCACTGGAAAACTTTTATATCTCCTAAATGAATTCAGTAATGTACCAGGATATAAAATCAACACTTATAAATCTAATGCATTCTTATTCATAAGTGATGAATCCTCTGAAAGAGAAATTAGGAAAACTACCCCATTCACAATAGCCTCAAAAAAAAACCCTGGGAATCAATTTAACAAAAGAGCTGAAAGATCTCTACAATGAGAACTACAGAACACTAAAGAAAGAAATTAAAGGAAGGCTTAGAAGATGGAAAGATCTCCCACGTTCTTGAATAGGCAGAATTAATATGGTCAAAATGGTCATATTACCAAAACCACTATACAAATTCAATGCAATTCCAGTTAAAATCACAATAATATTCCTCATAGAAATACATAAAGCAAACATGAAATTCATTTGGTGGAATAAGAGACCCAGAATAGCTAAAGCAATCCTTACCAGGAAGAGCGAAACAGGTGGTATCACAATACCAGATCTTCAACTATATTACAAAGCAATAGTAACAAAAACGGCATGGTATTGGTGCCAAAATAGGCAGGTAGATCAATGGTACAGAATAGAGGCACAGAGACAAATCCACATAAATACAGGTATCTCATACTTGACAAAGGAGCCAAAAACATACAATGGAGACAAGATAGCCTCTTCAACAAATGGTGCTGGGAAAACTGTAAATCCATATGCAGCAAAATGAAACTAAACCCCTATCTCTCACCCTGCAAAAAACTCAACTCAAAATGAATCAAGCATCTAGGAATTAGACCAGAGACCCTGTACCTAATAGAAGAAAAAGTAAGTCCAAATCTTCATCATTTTAGCCTAGGACCAGACCTTCTTAACATGACTCCCAAAGAACAAGAAATAAAAGCAGGAATCAATAAGTGGAATGGATTCTAACAAAAAAGCTTTTTCTCAGCAAAGGAAACAATCAAAAATGTGAAGAGAGAACCTATAGAGTTGGAGAAAATCTTTGCCACACACACTTCAGATAGAGCACTAATCTCCAGAATCTATAAAGAACTCAAAAAACTTTGTACCAAGAATACAAATAACCCAATCAATAATTGGGCTAAGGAAATGAACAGACACTTCACAGAAGGGAATCTACAAGCAATCAACAGATATATGAAAAAATGTTCAACATCTCTAGTAATAAGAGAAATGCAAATTGAAACTACCCTAAGATATCATCTCACTCCAATTAGAATGTCTATTATCAAGAATACAAGCAACAATAGGTATTGGTGAGGATGTGGGGAAAAAGGCACACTCATACATTGCTGGTGGGGGTGCAAAGTGATGCAGCTACTCTGGAAAGTAGTATGGAGATTCCTTAGGAAATTCAGAATGGAACCACCATTTGACTCAGTTATTCCACTCCTTGGCCCATACCCAAAGGACTTAAAATCAACATACTACAGTGATGCAGCCACATCAATGTTTATAGTTGCTCAATTCACAATAGCTAGATTTAGGAAATAACTTCAATGTCCTTCAATAGATGAATGGATAAAGAACCTGTGGTATGTATACACAATGGAGTATTATTCAGCCATAAAGAATAATAAAATGATGACATTTTCAGGTAAATGGATGGAGTTGGAGAAGATCATGTTAAGTGAAATAAGCCAATTCCAAAAAACCAAAGGTTGAATGATTTCTCTGATAAGTGGTTGGTGACACATAACGGGGGTGGGGGGAGGTAAGGGAAGAATGGAGAAAGGATGGATTATATAGAGACAAATAAGTGGTGGGGAGGGGTGGGGAAGGAAAGATAATAGAATGAGTCAAGCATCATTACCCTATGTATATATGAATTCACAAATTGTATGATTCTACTTTGTGTACAACCAGAAAAATGATAGTTGTACTCCACTTGTGTACAATGAACCTAAATAAAATAAAATAAAATAAAATAAAATAAAATAAAATAAAATACTGTGTTCACATATGAATATATGACCACTGAAACTCTACATCATGTACAACCACAAGAATGGGATCCTAATTAGAATAAGTTCTACTTCATGTATGTATGTCAAAATATACTCTACTGTCATGTATATCTTAAAAAAACATAAATACTGATAATTCCCAAATTATTATCTCCAGTGCAAACTTCTCTGAACTCTAGACTCGTATGTCCAACTACCTACTCCTTATCTATAATTAGGTATCTGTGGGCTTGATAAATGTACATATCCACAACGATGATCCAAAGCTTCCTCTAAACCTATTTCTTACAATTATCCTCCAGTAAATAGAAAGATACTTACTTGATCCCACCACGTCCCCTGACACATCTCCTTGGAGGGCCTTTCTTGGGCTCCTGTGCCTCTGTCCAACCTCCTTTTTGAGGGACAGGATACTTGGGATCAAATCCAGGGCCTTGCACAAGCATGTATTCTATGACTGAGCTATACCCCAGCCCTTTTCAATCTCTTAAACTTGAAATGTTCCAGAGTGCATTGATCCTCTTCATATACAAAACATCCCCCAGGGAATCTCATCTACATGCTGATGAGGCTCTGCTTTGAACAGTCAGGTTTCTCAAATTTAACTTGTGCTAAAGGAAGTTATTAGTTTTCTCTTCCCCTTCTTCAACTAGTTGCTCTTGCCAAAAGTTGGGAGTAATTTCTGAATCTTTTCATTCCCTTGGCTCCTACCTCCAAACCATGTGCAGTCCTATCAATTTTACTTTCAAGATATATTCCTTATCTGTCTACTTCTCTTATCTCTACTACTACCACCCTAAGACATTAATGATAAAATAAATTCTTAGGAAACTAGGCTCAAAGGAAATATTGTACTCTGATAAAGGGTATCTCTCAAGTCTTCAGCAAATATCATACTAAATAATAAAATTTTAGAAACATTTTAATTTAAATCAGAAAAAAAGGACAGGGAAAATATTACAGTCCACTATAGCAACTATATATTTATAGCAATATAAAACATGAGATACCTAAGACTAAATCTTTTAAAAATGCAGGGAAATTAAAAAATTATTGAAAGACATGAGAAAAGACAAAAAGGAGAAATAGTGTTCATGAATAGAAATATTTGATATCTTAAAGCTTGTCAGTTTTCTCTAAATGATTTTATAAATTCAATGGTTCCAATAAATAATCTCTTTTTTACTGTTAACTCTACATGTTAATCCTCATATTTGTATTCAGATATCAAGACATTGTAAACTTTAATGATTAACAAGTATGATGTCAACACAGGCAGACACAAATAGACAAATGGAACATAATAGAGAATTTAGAAGCAGACCTATGATTATAGGGAAAAAGATACAAGACGAAAATTGCATTATAAACCAGTGAGAGAAGGATAGACAAATCAGCGAATGGTACTTGGAATACACTATCCATTTCGAAAATAAAATAAAATTATATCCTTATCACAGTCCTTATAAAAATCTCAATTCCAGATGGATTAATGACTTAAATGTGAAAACCCTCCAACTTTGAAAATATAAGAAAATATATTTACAATTTCAGGGTAGAAAAGAAGTTATATAATAGGCACAAAATAAAATGCATAGGCTATAAATCAAAAAAATGATGTACTTGACTATTAAAATTCCAAAGTCTGCCTGATTTTCCCACCCCCCTTCAGTTGGGAGGGCCATGTGACCAGTTTCAGCCAGTGGGTTGTGAGTAGCAATGATGTGTGCTATTTCCAAGATGGAGGATCAGTGTTTTCCTCCCCTCCCCAAGTTAACAGACAATATTCTGTTGAAGGACTGAGGCTGAGATGGAGCAGCACTTCCAGCCATCTAGAGATGCATATTTGCTATTGTATAAAAGTCTCACCAATGAATACTATTATAAACAAAATGAAAGGGCAAGTTTCAGACTGGGAGAAGATATTTGTAATAAAGGATTGATATCCAGACTATCTAAGGAACTATAAATCAATAAGGAAAGTAGAAACAACTCAATAAAATAGAGGCAAAGAATATGATTAATTTACTGAACAGAAAACCTGAGAGGTTGCTCAACTGCCTACAACTCAGGAAGATACAAATTAAAGAAACAATAATTCAATACAGCCATACCATTTCATATCCATTAGTTTCGTGAAAATGTAAAAGTCAAATTATAGCAAGTATTGGGGAGAGAAGCAACTATCATCTCTGCTGGTTGGAATATTAATTGGTATAATATCTAGTAAAGTTGAAGATACAGGTATATACTTTCAATCATGATTTCATCTCTTTGAATATGCTGTGGAGAAACTATAATACAACATCATAAAAAGATTTATACAGTGATGATTGTCAATGTCACTGGTTTCTGGAATAGAAAACATAAAATACATATCTGTAGAAGAGTAGAAAAATAAATTTGATACACTATTCAATGGAAGTTAAAATGAATGACTTGGAGCTGCATGTGTGAATGTATCTAAAAACCATAATGTTGAATGAGTAATGCAACTTTCAGAATGACTTCAGAGTACAAGTTTCACAAAAATTTTTAAAACATACAAAATAATTCTATATATATATATACTATAGATTTTTTTCAGAATGTATTCATGCCTTGTCTGATCACCTCTATTGGAGGAATATAATTCCCTCGTCCACGGATGGCTTGGCCATGAGGTTTGCTTTGTCCAGTAGAATACACAGGTAGAACTGAGTGTGAGAGGCCTGAGCCAAGGCCTTGAAAGGTAGCATATCTTCAGTTTATTCTTCTGGGAGCTTCTGACCTCCACAGAGCATGTTCCCTGAAGCAGACTCTTCAGCCTCAGTCACAGAATGAAATTAAATGAGAAATGTTATTCTAGCTGAAGCATAGACCCTGAAGCAGTGGAATAAATGCTTGTTGTTACAGGATACTATATTTGATATTTAGCAAAAGCTGCGGGATGAAATTTTTAAATATATATACAAGGTATATATATAATATGTACTTTGCATATATACTATGAATTTGTATAATAAAAACAGGAACAACAGACAATAAACTCAGGAGAGTGGAAAGTGTTTAGTTTTGAAGGAGGGAAAAATAATCCTCATCCCTTTTTATTCTATTTTAATTGTCTTCACAGCCTGTTTTTACTAATTGTTTCACTCTCCCTCCCACTGAAATGTAAATTCTACAGAAGCCAACAAAGTGTTTATTTTGTTGACTAGTGTGGCCCAAGCCCTGTGCACTGTCTAGCATGCAGTAGGCACTCAGTAACTATGCATTAAGAGAATGGGACTGTTTACTTATCTGTAAGTAGGAACAATGCTTAATGGTTTTGCAGAGCTGTGCTGAGGATTAATGGAGAGTAGACCAGAGAGCATGAATGGCATTGACCCTGGCCTTTAGGCATTCAATTATGTCAGTCTTCTTCCTTTTTCTATTCTGGATATGAACTTATCCTGTTTGGTCATCTCAATAAAGTATAGAGCACTTAAGATGTAGTTTCCATTGCTTCCTGGCTGTGCAATCTTAAATTATTCAACATCTCTATGTTTCAATTTCCTTATCTGTAGACTGGAGCAATAATACCTACCTCACAGGTTTATTGAGAATAGTAAACAGTAAAATTATATGAAGCACTTATCTCAGGGCTTGACACATAGTAAATATTGAATAAATGCTGCCACTACTACTACTACTACAAAATAGTTGCCTGTGCAGTATAAGTTCAAGAGTATTTGGGTGGCTGCTGTAATAAAATAGTATCTTCCATACCAGCTTGTCATTTCTATCTCCAATTTCACCATTATGCAGTTCTTTATTTAATATCTTGTCCACTCCATTGGAAATGTACTGCCAACATTTTAGTATGATTAATTGTATGTGCTACCTTGTTTGCCTCAATTTCTGGACATATGGACACCATGAAGGCTCAGGGCACAGATTTGGGAAGAGAAGAAAAGAAATAAATTCCAAAAGCAATGCTGAGCTATTTTCCCCTTTCACTCCTGCTCTCGAAGCAGTCAACTCTACTTGCTGCTACTTCTGATGTAGGTGAGAGATTAGAAATCTATGAAAAGTACTTTCTGGTAGGAGTTCCGAGTGTTCCATTTTCTGAGTACTATCTCTCTTTTAGGACCCCTCATCATTCTCCATTGCTGGCAACCTGTGAAGAGAAATCAAGTTCAAACTCAGTACTAATACTAAGCACTAATTAGCAGTACTCAGTACTAATACTCAGTACTAATTGGCAAGGCTTTTTCCTGGGTCAGGGAAAATTATCCTTAAATGTTGCTTATAAGGGTGTATTATTTAGTACATAGCTCACTTTAGAGACATGTGATTAGGAGTCCTTGAAGTGAACTGGGGAATAATTACAATTCATGTTCAAACATGTACAAAGGTTTGTGAAAATGTCCATATGTATAGCCTTTAAAAATACCAATATTCTTAACATGTACTTTAAATATGAAATTCACTTGTTTTAAGAGTATGTTTAATTTATTCTTTATTTTTAGTTGTAAATGGACACACTAACTTTCTTTTATTTAGTTTTATGTGGTGCTGAGGCTCAAACCCAGTGCCTCACACATACTAGGTGAGCCACAATCCCAGCCCCTTAATTTATTTTTTAATAAATTTATGGAGTTGTGTAACCTTCACCACAGTCCAGTTTTAGAACATTTATGGTTGTCTTCTGAATGTATTACTTATACCAATACACAGTTGGGAATCCTAGAAAATATCTAATTTTAGCTTCATTAGTTTTGTGGAATACAGACCTTCCAACAAAATGATATAAAATGAATTTCTATAGAAGAAATATCATTTTATCATCAAACTTCTTATGCCATTAGAAATACATTTAATGATATACATGGTAGGAATAGGAGAATCATGCAAAAGATTGACTGAATTGGATATTTTCACAAAAAGAGGATTACATTTGGGTTAGTAATAGCTGAATGCCCGAAAAAGAATAATAATAGTTATAATTTTACAGTATCGCACAACTCATAATAACCAAATTATGCAACTAGTCCAGATGCCCATCAGTAGATGAATGGATAAAGAAAATGTGGCATATACACAATGGAGTTTTACTCAACCTAAAGAAGAGTGAAATTATGTCATTTGCTGGTAAATGGATGGAGCTGGAGAATATCATGCTAAGTGAAACAAGCCAGAGTCAGAAAGTCAGGGGTCTCATGTTTTCTAATATATGTGTAGCTAGAGAGAAAAAGTAAAATGGGGGATTCCATGAAAATAGAAGGGAGATTGGTGGAGTAGAGGAAGGGGATTGAGAGAGAGGGAGGAAGGATGAGAAAATTAGAAGTGGATTGAATCTGACCCAACTATCCTATGTACATATATAAATATACTACAGTGAATTTCACCTTTATGTACACCCATAATGTACTAATTTAAAAAAAAAACTACAAATAAATAGAGGAAGACCTATAGAGTAGAGGAAGGGGAACCAGGGAGGGAAGGAGGAAAGGAAAAAGGAAGTCCTGAAGACTGAAATGGAACAAATTATACACCATGCATGCATGATTATGTCAAAAGGAACCACACTGTTATGTATAACAAGAATGCAGTAGTAAAACCATTACAATAAATAAAAATATGCAATTACAGCTAGATTCAATGCCATTATTCAAAAGAGATGACACAAGTGAATATATTTGCCCTTCAGTCTGCAAAATCCTCATCTAAGGCTACTCATTTTGTACATTGGACTGTTTGACTCAATTAATTCAATGAGATTAATTCTTTGTTAAATTAATCTATTCATACCAGTAGATATTCATATTTTTATGAATCTTTAGTTTTACATTCACTGCTTAGCTCAATAAATCACCAATTAATTTGGTCACTATTGATCAACTTTATGTAGTGTTTGTCTTAAGTTTAATGAAGAAGTCTTGTTCCCTGTCCTTTGATTTCTGCAATCCTTGCCATACTCAATGATACCTTACAATAACATACTCATGGTCAAGGGCCTGGAAATGAAAACTTCCCAAAAGGCCAGGGAACGAGAGTTCCAGCCTTAGCCCTGCCACTAATTGTGACTTTGGATGAGTCTCTTAACAAATCCAAGTCTCTGCTTCCAAAAGAGAAAAATTACTACCAATTAAAATTAGAGGTAAAGGTGACCTCCAAAGAACATGCCTGTAAGCCTCTGTGCAAAGTAATTCTCCCTTTCTCTGTTCCACAGGTTTCTTCTCAGAGGGCTGTGCTCCTAGGGTACCAGTCCTCTCAATTTCTGTGGTGCTTCCCTCCAACAGTGTTTGTGGAAGTTCTGACTCAATAGGTCTATTGCATTGGCTAGAAATCTGTATTGTAATAAACTTCCAAGGATTTTGGATTATGGGTCAGGTATGGCTGCCAGATTTTCTCTATTATTTATAGTGCACTGACTACACTACTAACTTAAATAAGAATCTCAGTGTTCAAAATAAAGGCCAAATGTGTACAATGAATCAAAATAAATAAATAAATAAATAAATAAATAAATAAATAAAGTCCAATTAAATAAAAGTACATGAGACCTCCATCCCTCCCTCTGCATGGAATCACTGTCTTGCCTAGTCCCTGAATGGAATTGTAGCTTCCTGCCCTTGGCTCACTCCCTTTGTCCATTCTCCCATGATTAGTTCCTTTTACTAGGTCTAGTGGATTTCCAGATTTGGATGTGTCAGTCAACATGGGGAAAAAATAAATAAATAAAAAATATAAAACTGATCCTGGAAGTCCTGATGTTAAAAAAGTACACAATAATATGTCTAGTAAATATGTAAATATGAATAAAAAATTCAAGAGAATTCTCCTAATAAATAAAATAACTTATTTTCTAACAAAAATACAAAATGAGTTATACAATACATGATAGCTATTTTGAAGCCGGTTTGTAATAGATTGAGATATAAGTCTTACAGTTTTCATTGGTTCATTAAATTTCCTTATACTAAATGACCCAACCCTGTTTTTAGCTCTTTGCTCCCAAGAATGCAAAGTCCCTTTTGTCTAAACTTTGTATACTTCATCTTTGCTTTCTAGGTCAGACATGCTTTCATTATTTATACAAAATTCTGACTCAGTAGCATTCCAAGACCCTGAACCAGACTTTGAACTCTTGGCACACAACTTAGGGAAAAAACCTTTCTCATTGTTGTGCAAGTGTTCCTTCAGTCTCTGACACTACACTTCTGCACAGATCTCTAAGTTCTTCCCCAGCTGTGCTCTCTCAGCCAGCATCAAGCACATCTCCATGCCATGCTTTTAGGTCTGAGTCAGTAGTTGTATAGAACATTAACTCATTAATAACACTATTGTCTTTCTTTAAACACTTGCCAGACTAGATTGCTTTCAATTAGCAAATTTGGACAGAGATTTTTTTCCATTTGCATTGTCATTCTTTTTATAGTATGGTTTGGAAGCTTAAAGGAGTACATGTAAGTATACACTGTAATAGGGATAAAGCACAACTCAAAAATGGGGTGAAGGTGTAAAAGAGAGTCATCATATCTAAATGATCTTTCTCCAGTTGCTTTTGGGAAAAAATGGCTAGAATCCTCATACAACTTAAATTTTATACTACCATCCAACCATAGCCATATTTATTTTCCATCCCTCTTGGGTTCTGAAAAATAATGCATATCTTTGTACTTCTGTAAAACTTCTCACAATGCATGGATATTAGCCCCTTATACAATCTCATTCCCAGATGCATCACTGACTCAAACCTGTTCTGCTTTCATATTTTATCTGTGTACTATCTTTTTGAGTTTTTATTTTAGACTGTCAAATGGGACCATAGTCAGAAAATCATTTGATTTCTAAATAATGGAAAAATAATGCACATTTAGAAAAATAAAAGTATTTTCAAAATAAGCAGCTCAAAGAGATTTGGTGTTTCAGGTAGCTTGTTATATGTTAATGGCAGCCACACACTGTCATGCACTGTTAAACAACACTTTTTACAAAAGCCGACTAAGAAAAATGGTGTCCATTCTTTTGGATGACTACAAAGGAGAATTTGTTTTCAAAGTAGTGTTGTACCAGATGAATAACTTAATCACTCCTCTGATTTTAGCTCAGGGAATATACTCATTTCTGAAATGATGGGAACAGTAGGATCTCTTATATTTCCAGAATCATTACCCAAAATGGATAGGTTGGGGATAATTCTGACTATTTCTAGCTTCTGTATATGTATTGATTTGAGGACTCTGAGGTCTGCAAGTCTATGCTTGGTGACAAGGGAGGGTAAAGAGTGCGTGTGAGTACCATAGTTTCTTTTTATTACTTGTGGTATAGAGAATTCTAAATATGCACCCTTTGCACCTAGCCAAATTCTACTCCCTAATATGATGAAATATCACTCCTGTGGTTATGTTACATCATAATGGCACAGTTGACTTTTAGAGAGTGAGATTACCCCAGCAGGTCTAATCTAATCACTTGAACCCTTAAAAACTGTTTGTGGCTAGTGGCAGAAAGGGATGTCAGAGAGATTCAAAGCTTAAGAAGAACCTAAAGTGCTGTTATGGGTTTGAATATGGAGGAAACTATGTGAGAAAGAATGCAGGTGGCCTCTGGGAACAGAGAGTGGTGCCCTGGCTAATAGCCAGCAAGGGAATGGGGACTTGAGTCCTATAACTGCAAGGAACTGAATTCTTCCACAACTAACCTCCTAGCTTGGAAGAGGACACTGAGCCTCCAGATGAAAATGCAGGTCAGCTGACAACTTGATTGAGAACCCCGAACAGAGATTCCAATCACACCATCCTGCACTTCTGAACTACAAAACTATGAGTTAATAAATAGGTGCTATTTTAAGCCACAAGTTTGTAGTAATTTGTTAAGTAGCAATAACAAAACTAAGACATTGCTGAATTTGTCTTGTACTAAGGTCACAGAGCTCCTGAAACCACGGATCATTTTATCTCCTCAGAAAAGACCCACTGTCCCTCATACAAAGTCTTATGTCCTGTAAATATTCCAGATCTGTTAAAAGATAACCAATAAGCTCACTGAGTCAGGTGCAATTCCTCAATGTGCTCGTTGGACTAGGAGTGTCGTTGAGCTGCTTCTTTGGTTTACAGCTACTATTAAACTGCTTCCTGGCTGGAAGATGAGGTCCACTGAGCTAGAGCATTCAGCTTAGCTTCTCACTCTGCCCTAGAACAGACTAGAAGGGTCCCTCAGGCACACACGAGTTTAACAACCACATCGTGTGGTCTTAAATAAGCCAGGCTGGGCTCCCTCTGGGATCAGGGAGATGATATCAGGAATAAAAATAAACCACTAGGCACTTGCTGCCCTCATTCTTGGGCTGATGAGGAGGCAGATGATGAACTTACACTTTTAACATAATCATGAAATTAGAAAAGGGCTCACTCTTTTTTCAGTTCCCTTCAGGTCCTTTGTCCAGAGAAAGACAAAAAATGGCTTCCTTTGTGTTGTCAGTAGGGATGGCATCAGTGGCAGCTGTAAGGTTTGCTCATTCTTCCCTTCCACCTCCATTCTTCCTTCCTTTCCTCTACTCCCTATTTCTGATTTTATTTTGTTTTTGCTCTTGAGCTGCTTAGTTGGGAGAGTGAGAGCTCCAAAGCTGCACAGGAAAAAAAAAAACCCTCTCAGCCTCTCAGAGTGAGATAAATGCCCTTTATTCTTGTTTGAGTTTCTCACTGCTTAGAGTGTAAGAGTAGAAAATAGAACAGTCTAACAGAAGCAGAGAGCAAGACCTTTTCCCTGATGTTTGAAAAAGACCAAAAAAGGGGACAGAAAGGAGGATGAAGTGACCCTGTTTCAGTCCCTTGGCAGTCACTCAGTCAACATTTCTGTAGTTGCCATGACATTTACTGTCATCTCATGTCATTAAACAGGGCATAAAGAGGTTTCAGCATAAGGGTCTATTGTGCCTAGGCATTTGCTGTCTGTTCTTGGGAGCCAAGGGTAAAAGAAGATTTGATCCTTGTCATTAAGTAGTTAAGGAACCTACATATTAAAAAAAAACATGCACAATATACAGGCAACCCCAGGATCATGCAGAAGAACTGAGGGCTATATTTCAGGGTTGAAGGAGAAGTATAGAAGGCACATGTCTTACTGGAGGTACATGAGAGATGCAGAGGAAGGTTCTTTATGACATGCTTTGAGAAGGAGTGAAATTTAGTTTTGAGGTCACAGGGTAAGGTTAGGATGAACATTTTTTGTACCTGTCATGATTTTCTTATTGTTGTGGACTGAATTGTATCCTCCACTCAAATTCATGTGTTGAAATTCCAATTCCCAGTACCTCCAAATGTGAATGTACTTTGGAGATAGAGCTTTTAAAAGATAGTTAATATTAGGACTTGGGATGTAGCTTAGTGGTGGAGCACTTTCTTAACATCAACAGGGCTCTTGATTCAATCCTAGGGTCCACAAATGTTAATGTTAAATGAGGTCATAAAGTTGGACCTCTGATGCAATATAACTAATATCCTTACAAGAAGAGGAAGAGGCACCAAGGATGAATGCACACGGAAGAAAGGCCATGTGAGGTCACAGAAAGAAGATGACCATCTGCAAGTCAAGGGAAGAGGTTTCAAGAGAAATCCATTCTGCTGTCACTTTGGTCTTCCATAACTGTGAGCAATAAATTTCTGTTGTTTAATCCCCCAGTCTGTGGTGTAACATTATGGCAGCCTGAGCAAATTAACAGACATGTAGAAATAGACTATTCTTATTCTTTGGTTCTCAGTGCTGGACAGGAGCTGCTCTATTTCTCTGCTTCTCATGGTCAAAGCTTTAAGTGGGCTAATAGTGATGGGTGTGTCAGCACTTGGAGAGACAGTCAGATTCTGGCAGGACTCTCAGCTGGGTGACCTTCTGTAGGTCATGTTACTTATCTGGGCCATTTTTGTCTCTTCAGTGAATTAGGAAATTAATAAGAGTGACTTGCTAATGCACGGATACAAAGTTCAAGGTGGGGATCATAACAATTTTGGTAGATATTTCAAAAATACTCATGCCCTACTACTTTGCTCCCTGCATGGTTTTTCTTAATTTTATTTTCAAAATTTTCTTGTGATGAAAACATGTAACATGAGATCTAGCCTCTTAACAAATTTTAAGTTAAGTAAAATAAGCCTGACACAGAAACACAAATACTATGTGACTGTACTCATTGGGTATCTAAAATAAACAAATTCATACAATTAAAAAACCTGGAATGGTCATTACCAGAGGCTTGGGGAGGGGAATGGGGAGTATTAATCAGCAGGCATAATTTCAGCTTAGTAAGAATAATAAACTCTACAGAATCTGGCTTCTATATTGCAGGTTACTTAAAGTCAGTAAGTTTGAAAATCTGCTTGTCTTACATACCCATACACTCCTATTTCCTGTTTTCAATAAGTCTTTTAGTCCTAGAAGAGCAGTACTTTTTGCCTTTTGTCTGGGTAGAGACAAGAACATCAACCATTCCACGAGGTTCTGTGTCATAATTCCTCTTTCGAGGTTAGAGTTGAAAGGAACCATAGAAGTGGTGAATCAGGACCCTCAGCGTGCTCAGCTATCTGAGCTTTTTCCACAGGTGAGATTTGGTCTAGGAAACACCAATGCCTTCACCTCCTGTTTTGCATTCATTATTAGGAAAGATAGTCCCCATTCTGGAGGGGGTGGTATAGTCATGAGTCTTCTTACAGTCTGAGAGGAACCCCTATCCTTAGCTTTCTTTGCATCCTATGAGCTATGCATGCATGTTTTGGCTATAGTTTTCCATTCAGACAGTCTGAATGTGGATACATACATATGGAACAGGGGCCTGAATATAAGAATGAAGTTTCCGGTTCATGGGTACAGACTTTGTTGCCTCTCCCCTGCCACTAATCCCTGTTACCTCTCCTGACCTGTTCCCAACCTCCATGCTCAAATGAGTATAACATCTACCTGGAGTGTGGAGACCTGGAACCCCCTGAAGCTCACACTAGAAATTCTGAATGCAGTTGAGTAAGTGGCAGAATGATTGAGCATCTCTTTTTTCTGCTTTGATGAGCCTCTAACCCAGGCAAGAGATTTACTTCTGTTGACAATGTTATTTCAGGGCTCAGAGACCAGTTGTCTACCTGACTTTTCAGCCAATCAAAGGCAGGGGCAGTGGGGGCTGGCAGGCAGTAAGGTCCACTGGGGATAGTACAGGTTATTTTGAGCTTTATCTTATTCTTAGTGAGCAGCCTGGGGCATCAGTGTCTGCACATGATTCAGTTTTGCCTGGTGATGGTAGCAGGAGGACACTTTGCTTTTCAGGTGCTTGGCTTTCAGTATTACAGAAACAAGTTATGGGAAAGGCAGTTTCCTGATGCCAACTCAGTCTCTCAGTAGATCATTGGAGGATCAGGAGGAAGAGTTCATGCAGACAGCCTGCTATATGAGCAGATGCAGAAATGCCAGTGCCCACAGGGGGGCCTGGTGCTTAAAAAGGAAAACAACCAATCTGGCACTGTAATGTGTCTGGTCTGATTTAGAGGTGCAAGAATATAAGACCCTGTCACTCTCAGGTCTAGTGAGGCAAGACTGGCAAGAGAATGGGCAAGGGGGAGGGACCAGTAGAGAGGACTGGGGAAGGGATACTCCATATCTTCATCCTGAGAGAACAGTGATGAAGAGTCAATATCTGTGTCAACTTAGTGCATCAAGCACTGGGTGATGTTACTCTCATTCACAAGAAATGCCTTCCCCATTGTTACCACACTTCCAAATCCTTGGTGCACAGAATTCCTCAATAACCCCAATTTCCAGGTGTTTTCCTTTTCTAACTGCCTATAGGAATGATTAGTGCAATGTAGCTACATAATCAATGTTCAGCAAATGTTGAATGAATGAACGATTGGTCTATATTAGAGGTGTATTTCAAAGTTCAGCAGAACCCTTTCTTTCAAATATAATCTTACTGAAACTCATTGCACAGAATGGATCAAAGTAGAACACTCTGAGTTATACCTCTCAGTCTTCCTCTTGCTATCTCATATGGGAAATTCGTCAAAATGTCTGAAATCACTTCAGCAACTGTTCATTAATATCTATGATTTTTCCCAGCCCCATAAGCATTCCAGAGGGCTTAAAAGGAGAGAAAAGCTTTATCACAGGGAAGATGAAGTTTAAGATGGATGATAAAATAGATACAATCAAGATATATGAGAGAACAAGGGAACAACGGGCAGGGGAAATACCACAATGAACTGGATTTCATTAAAAAAAATTTAGCTTTAAGCTAGGCCTTTATAAGAAATGCAAAATTTTAGTGTTCAGAAGAGCGGAAGGTGCTCCAGGTTGCTGTTACAGTGTTTACAAAGGTACGAAAGTGGGAATGGGAAGAGCATTGGAAGCAGGAGGAAAGAGAATGAAGATGGAGCAACTTACATAAATAGGTGTGTGTATGTGGGTGTGTGCACATGTGCATGCTTGCACCATGCCAAGGCGCTCGCATGCATGTGCCCATGATATGTTGGAAGGAGTGGGATTTACTAGTCAGCAAGTTAGAGTCAGTTGATGGTTACCTTGAAAGGCATTCAGAATTTAGGAGCTAATAAGCTATGGGGGAGCTACTGGAAGTATTTAAGTATATGAATAGCCCAGTGAGACATATCTCTGGCAGTGGCCTAGAGAACACATGCATGGGAAAAGATAAAGGTCTACATGCCCAGGTAAGAATTAATTCAGGGAAAAGGCCAGTCTCTCTTTATTTCTGCTTAATGTGACTAAGTCCCTGTTGAGTTGGGTTGGGTCAAACCAATCTAGAAAATTACCATTTGTGTTTTATTGCAGACCACATGGCCTACTCAACTATCATGCATTTCTAAAGCAAAGAATACCTTTATTATATGAGAACTCCAGCTATATGACTGTTTCAGGAAGCTCAGTGCATTTCTGATAAAGTGAAGCAGCCCAGGGAAGGTGTATTCTAATGACATTGTGGTTGACTACTAGTTTGAACTAGCACAGTCCTGCCTTAAGACATCAAGTAAATATGGCATCTTTGGTGGCATTCAGATTGGAAGCACAATGAGGATTTGTTTTAAAGTATCAGAAGAAAATTGTAAATTGCAATTGGATTCCATTTGCTACAGTTACAAACTCAAGGCAATAGATTTCAGCAGCCCAGTATCTGCACAAGCAGTGAACTGCATTTGCCTCAAGGAATATGATCAAATCTGGTGTTAATGTATTTATTCCTTCTTGTCTTTACATTGCTGCAGGCAGTCTTCACCAATTCTCAACCTGACTATGATTCAGATAACTACATAGGAGGTACAATTTTAGGTGTCCTATTTAGTTTATGGTATCAGGACAAGGGGTTGGATTGATTGCAAGTAAAGGGGTCAAAAGACCTGCACAGGAAGTTTGGAGAGTACACATCTAGAGAGGCCAATGTGACCAGCTAAGAACTCTCCTTGGACCTTGGAAATGTGATAGCTATCATTATGAGTGAATATGACTCTTTAGGAGAGAAAGAAGAAAGAATAAAGAAACAAGAGGTGGGAGGCTAGGGTGGGGCCAAATATGATTATGAAGACCAAAGGGAAATGTAGTTGGCCATCTGTAACTGTGAGTTCTCCATCTGTTGATTGAACCACTATTCCATAAATAATACAGAACAACTATTTACATAGCTTTAAATTGTATTAAGTATTCTAAGTAATCTAGGAATAATTTAAAGTATAGGGGAAGATGTGCATAGGCTATATGCAAATGCTATGCTATTTTATGTAAGGGACCTTAGCATCTGTGGATTTTGGTATCCTGGAGCCAGGGAGTCTGAAACTAATCCCTCACAAATACTGAGAGACAACTGTTTATTAAGACACTTAAAATCATTCACTCTCTCTCTCTATAAAAATTTTTATTAAATGCACTATTATAGGCACTAGAGAATCACCAGTGAAAGCAAACATATGCTCTTGTTGAGCTTACATTCTAATGTGAGCAGGAAGTAGTCAAGAAACAAAAGAAACAAGTAGCCTTTCCATGAATGGTCTCATCAAGCTATATGACTTTATCATCTATATCCTGACTCCCAAACTTATATATCCAGTCTTTATATCTCCCTAGGACTCTCACCTCATTTATCCAGCTGCCACTTAGATCTTATTCGCCCTTCAAGTTTAATATGACAAAGTCAGAACTCTTGATATTGTTACTCCCACTGCCTTCTCCAACTAGATAGATGGTAGCCATATTCCTCCAGTTGCCCAGGCTAAGACCTAAGAATCCTCCTTGATTCCTCTTATTTCCTCACTTTCCTACCTTAATTCTGTAAGCAAATCTCATCAGTTCCATTGTCAAAACATATACTAGATCTGACCATTTATTACCACCTTCATGGCTACCGCCCTAATTCAAGCTATTATCCTCTCTCAACTAAAAACTGCAACACTCCCAATTGATCTCTCTACCTCCACTTTTTCTTCCTTCTAATCTATTTCCCACACAGCAACTAGAATGATTTTACATATTTTGCATATAATGAATTATCTATCACATCACTTCCCTACTTAAAAATTAATGACATCCCATGACTCTAAGAATTAAATGGCAATAATTTTTCAACACTACACACAATGTCTGCTCAAAGTCTGGCTCCAGATTCTTTCTTTCTTTTAGAAACTGGTCAGTAATAATAGTTTTTTTCCACATGTTATTTTATTTGTTCTAATTAATTATACATGACAGTAGAATGTGTTTTGACACATCATACATAAATGGAGTATAACTTCTTATTCTTCTGGTGGTACATGGTATAGAGTTACACTGGTTGTGTAGTCACATATATACATAAGGTAATAATGTCCAATTCATTCTATTATCCTTCCTTCCCCAGAACCCCTCCCCTCCCTTTACTTCCCCCTGTCTAATCCAAATTACCTCTATTCTTCCCTAGCACTCCCTTATTGTGAATTAGCATCTGCATATCAGAGAAAATATTTGACCTTTGATTCTTTGGACTTGACTTATTTCGATTAGCATGATATTCTCCAGCTCCATCCATTTACCAGCAAATGCCATAATTCATTCTTCTTAAAGGCTGAATAATATTCCATTGTGTTTATATACCACATTTTCTTTATCCACTCATCTGTTGAAGGGTACCTAGGTTGGTTCCATAGTTTAGCTATTGAGAATTGAGCTGCTATAAACTTTGATGTGACTGCATCACTGTAGCATGCTGATTTTAAGTCCTTTGGGTACAAACCAAAGTGGGATAACTGGATCAAATGGTGGTTCCATTCCAGGTTTTCTGAGGAATCTCCATAATGCTTTCCATAATGATTGCAATGTATGAGTGAACCTTTTCCCCCACATCCTCAACAACATTTATTGTTACTTGTATTCTTGATAATTGCCATTCTGACTGGAGTGAGAAAGAATCTCAGTGTAGTTTTGATTTGCATTTCTCTAATTACTAGAGATGTTGAACATTTTTTCATATATTTGTTGATTTTCCCACATTTTTATTGGAGCATCATAGTTTCACATAATGATGGAATTTGTTGTTACATATTCATACATGCACACAATATAACAATATAATTTGACCAATATCACTCTTTGGTACTTTCTCCCTCCTTCCCTGACTCCCACCCCTTGGTCCCTTTCTTCTACTGGTCTTTCTTGATTATCATGTGTTCCACCCCCACCTTTCTTTTCAGCTTCTGCATATGAGTGAAAACATATGACTCTTGACCTTGTGAATTTGATTTATTTTGCTTAACATGGTGGTCTCCAGTTCCATCCATTTTAATGCAAATGACATGTTTTATTTGTGGGTGTGTATGTGTGTATATATATATATATATATATCCCATTTTCTTTATTTGTCCATTGATGGATACCTAGGCCAGTTCCATAGTTTGACTATTATGAATCATGCAGCCCCAGATCATTTCTACAACCTCTTCTTTCAGTATCTTTGTCTTAACCACTAAGCTTAAGGTACACTGGTGTGCTCTCATCTATCATTTTTATAAATGCATTATAATTATACATAACAGTGGAATTCATTTTGACATAATTGTACATACACATAACATACTTTGATTGTTCTCATTCTCTATACCTCCACTTTCCTTCCCCTCCTCCCTTTCCCTGATCTCCTTTCTATACTCTATTTGTCTCCCTTCTATTTTTAAAATTGTGGCATTATAGTTATACATAAAAGTAGGATTCAATGTGCTATATTCACACATGCACATAGCATAGTTTGGTAGATTTCCTTCCACATTACCTCCCCTTACACTGGTCTCATTTCTGTTGGTTAAACAATCAAAACCCTTCTCCTGATCTTCCCATTTTTCTTTTCTTTGCCAATGGTGTTTCTTCTCTGGCTCTTCATACGGTTTGCTCCTTCCTATCATTCTAGTACAACCATTTCAGAGAGGTTAAGCCAACTTTTTGTTATTGTAGCAGATACCTGAGACAATGAGCTCACTGAGAAAAAAAGGTTTATTTGGGTTCACAGTTTTGGAGGTTTCAGTCCATGGTTAGTTGGTCCTGTCACTTTTGGGACTGTGGCAAGGCAGCAAATCATGACACAGCTCATGACAAAGCCATTCACCTCATGGTCAGGATGTGAAAGAGATAGGGAGAGGAAGACCTGGGCTCCCAGTATCCTATTGAAAGGCACATTCACAGTGACAGGAAGACTCCACCTCTTCAAGGTTCTTCCACTTCCCATTAGCACTATGAACTGTGACCAAGCCTTTAACACATGGGCCTTTGGGGGATACTTATCAAAACCATAGCAGAAGTCTTCCCTCACTATCTAAAGTAGACCCAAGTACAGTTTTCTAAGGCGTGGAACCCTGTTTCCTTCATAATACTTATTACAACTTGAAATTATTTCACCATTTTGTGTATATGTGTGTGTTTGTATGTGTGTATGCTGGTTTTTGTGTGTCTCTGTCTATGCCATGAGATTGTAATCTCCATGATTGTAGATTCAATTTCCGTTAAAATTGTCCCTGTATTTTTGGTGCTCAGAACATTAGTTACATGATAAAATGTTTTAAATTAAATAATGAATGGGATAAGATTCTGGAATTGGAATACAGGCATCATGAAAGTCTGAAGAGACTAAAATTGTGAGTTTTCTGGGCCCCAGACCTGAACATCAAGGACTGCTGAACTAGGCACAAGTTTTCAGAACAGGGTAAGGGACAGAGATTATTGTGACCAGGGAGCATGGTATAGAAGCCAGAGCTGTAACTGAAACTGTATTAGATCAATGAGAAAAGACAGAAAGAACAAATTTAAGTCCAGAATGAAACTGGACTTCATAACAGGGAATAGACAGTTTTATTCTACCAGAGACAGAACACTACCTATGGAGAAGAAATACATACTTTGCTATCAGACAGACCCAGGTTTGAAAATCAGCTCAATCACTGAAAAGCTCAGTGAATTTGTCATACTTATTTAATCTATCTAAGCATAATTTTTCTCATCAGTAAAGTGGCTACGATAATACTACCTACTTCATAAGGTTATATAAGAACTATATGAGCCAGGTGCAGTGGTGCATGCCTGTAATCCCAGTGGCTTGGGAGACTGAGGCAACAGGATCACAAGTTCAAAGCCAGCCTCAGCAACTTAGCAAGGCCCTAAGCAACTCAGCAAGATCCTGTCTCTAAATAAAACATTTATTTAGAGAATGTGCCCCAGGGGTGCTTAACCACACAGATATATATATATACACACATATATATATGTGTGTGTGTGTATGTGTGTGTGTTGAAATGTGGAGTACCTTGAACAGAAGCTAGTGTATAGTATGATCAGTGATGAACAAAAGGAAAAGGAGAGAGAGACAGAGAAGAAATGAGCCCTTACAAGTTTATACAGTCCTAGGAGTCTATCTCCCTATACTATTGCCTTGGCAGACCATGTAAGACAAAAAGCTTTTCCTTTGCTGTCACGCTACAATCGTCAACACAGGTCTCTTTGTGACCTCAAAAGACTTGGTGATTTCTCCTCACAAGGATGTAAGCAATCAGTTCTACAGTGGACACTAGCTCTACTTCAATTTGGCTCTGACACTATCCACTTGGAAATAGCATCAGATCCTACTGATTGAGGTCTCAGGCCTCAAGGCTGCCCACTTCTACACTTAGACAGTAATAGCAAGCTCTGGGCTATTTTGGCTATGCTTCTGATTGGCTGTAAGTCTAGGCTCCAACTCCACTTGGGTTCTATTACTTTGCTACAGTGACTCACAGGACTCAGGGAAACATGTTCACTGATTTATTATAAAGGATATTACCAAGGATACAGATGAAGTGATGCACAGAAAGGTATGGAGGGAAGGATGTGGAGTTTCCATATGCTGTATTGGTGAAACACCCTCTTCAAATGTTCAGTATCTGGAAGCTCTTAGAACCCTGTCTCTTTGGATTTTTATGGACGCTTCATTACAGAGGAATGATTGACTAAATCTTTGAAAACTGGTGATCAACTTAACCTTCAGTTTCTCTGCCCTCCTCAGAGGTTAGGGATAGGACTGAGAGTCCCAACCATCTGGTCATGCCTTTGTCTTCCTGTGACTAGCTCCATTCCTGAAGCTACCTAGGGGCAGTCAGTTTAAAAATGCAAAATACCAAAATGCTTATTACTTCGGAGATCCCTAAGATTTTAGAAGTGGCATGCCATGAAACAAGACAAAGACCAACTACATATATATATATATATATATATATATATATATGTGTGTGTGTATGTATATATATACATGTATATATGTATATGTACATGTATATATACATATATATACAATTTCATGTATATATACATATATACATGTATATATGTGTGTGTGTGTATATATATATATATATATATATATATATATATATATATATATCATACTGGCCTTCTTAGGAAAGTTACTGTGATGCTGTGATGGTTTGGGCATGATTTCATGAGTTACAGTCCTCAAAACTATGGTCATTACTCCATGGCCACACCAAACACTAGTCAAATCATCAGGAGAAAGTAGAATCATTAAAACTAATTGCTTACGATTCCTGGTTTTTACCCAGGAGGACTGGGTTTGACTCTCGGTATGGGAACAAGGAGTTCTTGGGGCTGGGGTGTGACTCAGTGGTAGAACACTTGCCTAGCACATATGAGGCACTGGGTTCAATCCTTAGCTCCACATAACAAATAAAATTAAAGGCGTTCTGTCCAACTACAAAAAATTTTTAAAAGAAACTAATTGCATTCCCCAGAACACAGCATACTAGCCCCAGCAATTCCATGCCATTTATCTCCATGAAGTTCAGTTTAATAACAAATCTCTTATCAAGTATTTGAAGTAGAAATGTATTGAGTTAGCTAGAGTCACGGATGGTATTGGAACCAGGTAAGGCTTCAACATGGCTTCCTTCAAAGAATGCCACAATGTGGTACCATCAAAAGAAGTCACTTTGTTTATGAGTGGACAGTAATACATTCTGAGAAGTAATCAGACAAGTAGTTGTTCTTAATGCACAAAATTGAAGCAGCAGTGAATTATCAATTCTAAAATTAGAAATATTTTCTATGAATATTTGTAGTTCATTATTGACTTTTGAGACTCATTATAAGTACTAAAATATGGAATTTTATGATTACTTTGTATAATTATGCATACACAGGGAGAGCCAAATTCCCTTTAAAGTTAGTGAAAGTTATACAAGAAGAATGAAAAACAAAATTTGTCCTTATATTTTTTAACCTTATGTAGAATTTAATATTTCAAAATGACAAGACTCATTTTGTTTTCAAATGCACTGTAAAGTGTAATGACAATAATTTATTTACATAGTTGCGTTCTTCTGGGAGTTCAAAGCATTTTTCAGGTATTCTAGTTATTTCATAATGGAAGTGGTAAATAGTTCTAATCTACTTTTTTATAGATACAGAAACAGGTACAGAATGGTCAAAACATTTACCAGCTATTTTGCAATGCACTGTTTATACATTTGTCATTTTAAAATGGGATTAATACACCGGGCACAGTGGCCAACACCCGTAATCCCAGTAATTTCGGAGGCAGGAGGACTGAAAATTTAAGACCAGCCTCAATAACCTAGTGAGACCTCAGCAACTTAGTAAAAATGTTTCAAAATAAAAAGGACTGGGGATGTAGCTCAGTGGTAAAGTGCCCCTGGTTCAATCCCTAGTACACAATCATAATCATAATAAAAATGAGATTAATAATAATGTCTGCCTTATAGTGTTTCTATATGGGCATGTATAGGACACCTGTTATGTGACTTTAAATCATTGAGACTTTACATTCTACTCTAGTTAATATTCTATTAATTATTTCCCTTGCAGAATTCCACCCACTTAGCTGCCTACTCTGTGGTTTTAAGGTTACTCTGGAATTGAAGGTCTTTGGGTCCACCTTGAACAACAGAATCCAGAGCTGATGGATAAATACTTTCTACATTTTCCCCCAGACTGATAGTTCTGAGACATATACTCCTTTAGCTTCCTCCAAAAGACCCAATCATCCATAGAGTCAACCCAAATTTTGTACCTGCATTTTCTTTTTCTTCATCATTTTTCACTTCCCTATCCCTCTCTCCTCCTGCCTGGAATTACTTCTGAGAGGTAGTACCTACACCTAAGCCTTTACTTCAGGCTTTGCCTTCAGAATAACTAAGACCAGAGAAAAGTGACGTGAAAACATGTATAAGAAAATTTGAAAACCAATAACTACTATGCAGTAAAGCTATTACTAAGACTCATATAATATTAGTAGTACTGAAGACCAATTATAACAAACATGACATTGATAAGGAAGCTATTAAAGGACTGAATCCCCAAATTGGCAGGTCTTTCTGAAACTTTGGAGCAGCCTTAGATTGGCAATATTCCTGTCCCTGGATGAGCCCAAGATTTCCCAAGGGGTGTCAGACAAAGGGAGATATTAAGAGAATCAATTTCTAGCATCACCTAAACTTCCATATGTATCAATTCTTAAAATTTATCTGCCTGAGAACATGTCCCTTGTCAGTGTGGCCTACTATGGTTTCCCTTTCCCTCTTCTCCATTCACAGTTACCTGATACATAAAAAAGGGCAGAATATTTACATCATGTCACTATTATTTAAAAATAACAGTAGCACTCCTGAGAAAAAGTCCTATGAAAGCAAAGCAAAGAGAGCATTGGTAAACTTGTGGATCTTTCACTGACTAATGACTTTATAGCTTTCCTACATGTGCTGTTAATTTCCACACAAAGATAAAGAATGCCCTCATAAAAGCAGAACATCTATTTATGTACGAGTGTTGGACAAAATGTTCTAAAATGCTACGGAGAATATGATGTCCAGAACTTTAGAAAGCCAATTTCATTTAATTGGATGAAAAATAATATTCCAGCTCAACTGATATGCTGATATCAATTATCATTATGTCAAATGATAAACAATGGGCAATACTTCACAATAAAACTTAAGTATTAACCTATGCATATAAAATAATTGTCAAATGTCTTTCCCTTTGTCTACCATAAATTTTTAAAATTTTATTTGTCTTTTTTTAGATATACATGACAGTAGAGTATATTTTCATATATTTATACAAACATGAAGTATATCTTATTCTAATTAGGGTCCTAATCTTGTGGTTGCATATGATGTGGAGATTCATTATGATATATTCATATTTTAAGGCACTTCTAGAAGATTTACATTATAATATTAAACTATGACATGTAAGTACATGGGTATGTGTACACTTCTGCATGTTTCATGTTTCAAATCCTAAAATGTATAATTTTCAATATTTTAGTTTGCTTTTCACATATTTTGAAATACTTCTAGATTTCCCCTTCATAATGCATGTATGTTGTATAAGTCAGAATTCTCCAGAGAAATAGAACCAATAAGTTATATAGAGATATATAGAATGAGAGGTTTTATTTATGAGGAATAGATTCATGTGATAATGGAGGCTGATCTGCTATCTATAAGGTGGAGGTCCAGGAAAGCTGGTGTCTAGTTCCAGTAGACACCCAAAGGCTTTGCTGGGCGTTGTGACCCATGCCTATAATCCCAGTATATCAAGAAGCTGAGGCAGGAGGATCTGAGTTCAAAGCCAGCCTCAGCAAAGGTGAGGTACTAAACAACTCAGTGAGACCCTGTATCTAAATAAAATACAAAATAGGGCTGGGGTGTGGCTCAGTGCTCAAGTGTCCCTGAGTTCAATCCCTGGTACTAAAAAACAAACCAAACCAACCAAACAAACAAAAAAAACCAAAGACCTGGGAAACCAGAGGAGCTAGTGGTATAAAGCTCAGTCTGAGACTGATGTCTTGAGAATCAAAAGCACTAGTGTCTGAGGGCAGAAGATTTTTGTCCCAGTTGAAACAGAAAAAAGTAAAGTCACTCCTCTCTCCAGTTTTTGATTTTATTCAGGCCCTCAACTGATTTTATGATGCCCACCTGTATTGGTGATGGTATCTTTTCTCAGTCTACCAATTCCACTGCCAATCTCTGAAAACTCCCTCACATACTCATCCAGAAATAATATATATTGATTATCTGGGCACCTCTTTTACCAGTCAAGTAGACACAAAATTAATCACCACACATATCTTGGAGCACAGACATGAAGACTAGACAAATGTCCTGTTTCTCCTTAATCTTTTACCAACTAACTTAAACATCTATTAGTGGATCTTTGTAAAAATGATTATTATGGTGTTCTAATGGCAATTTTGTATTTTCTTCATTTCTTCTACATTTAGTAACTGAAATTCTGTAAGGAAGAACTCTCCTGTCTACATTAATTTATTTATTCAATTAGGTTTTTATATAAGTATGGACTCTGAAATATCTTTTGCTCTATGGATTATAATCCAGTACTACTATTATTTATTTCGATTCTTAAATTGTCTCGGCTTTCATCATTGAATCTCTAAAAATTGGGAAATGATTGCATGTTAGATGGTTTAACTTATTTTTTCTCCATAAAATTGAAGAACTAGTTCAATTATCAGCCAATTTATCATTAAAAAATTTAACACTATGATTATATCACACTGAATTTCTTATATATAACACAGAATTTGTTCAAGGAATTAACATTGTAAGAAGAAAACTTCATTTCTTATATATTTATTTGAAAAGAGGTCTTAGTAACTTATCAAAAAAATTAAAAAGAGAAATTGACTCAACCTCAAAATTTATTCAAATTTAGCAGTTTTCAATAACATTATGTTTTTGCATATTAAGCAGTTTAAAAATGTGTAGCATATTTATGTAGTTTTATCAGTTATATGCTACTCGTAATTGTAATAGTAACTTAGAAAAGAATAAAAAGCAAATCGAGACTGATAGTCACAAGAAATAAGAAAATTCAACATATATAAATATGTGAGGGTGTTCACATTTCACATATAAAATACTTTAAGTGTATTAATGTATTATAATAATCTGTGTAAAGTAGAACTGAAATGTGAGTTCAAAGAATAAAAAGGTACTTGTATTTTTACTTTTTCTATTGAAACTTTATTATTAAATTTTTAAAGTATTATCATCATGGCAGATGATTTATCCTAGAGAATGTTCTGTGTGCCCTTTAAAGGAATGTGCATTCCACTGCTTTTGGATAAAACATTCTGTTTATACCTTTTAGATCAATTTCGTGAATAGTGTTGTTAAACTTTGATATTTCCTTATTGATTTTTGGTCTGGAAAATCTATTATTGAAAATAGGAAAGTAGGAAATCTATCCATTATTGAAAGTAGGAAATATATTGTAGGTCTTGTGGTTTATTTCTTGTCTTGCTGTTTATTTCTCTCCTTTGATCTGTCAATATTTGCTTCATATATTTAGGTGCTTTGGTCTTAGGTGCACACGTTTATACTTATTATACTTTCTTATTGAATTGACACTTTAATCATATGTAACCACCTTCTTTGTCCCTTGTGGTAGTTTTTCACTTAAAGCATATTTTGTCTGATATAAGTATAGACATTCCAGCTCTCTCAGTTACCATTTGCATGGAATATTTTTTCCATCCCTTCACTTTTTTTTCTTCTTCTTTTTTTATTTAATTTTGATTCATTGAACACAAATGGAGTACAGCTATTGTTTCTATGGTTGTACACAAAGTATAGTCACACCATCTGTGCATTTCCATCTCTTCACTTTTAGCTTATATATGTCCTTAAATTTAAGATGAATCTCATAAAAAACATATAGTTGAGGTTTTTTATTCCCATAAAGCTACTATTTATCTTTTGATTAGGGAGTTTAATCCATTTAACATAATGTGCTGTAACAGTTTGGATGAGGGGAAACCTGGGCAAAGAGAAAGATTTTTTTCTTTTCCTTTTTAATGTTTTTTTCCCTCTGTTTTCTTGCTTTACTGGTGTGCTATAACCAGTTCCAGAACTCTCACAAAGTCGTTGTCATTCATGGTTAATTGCTAAATTAGTATTTCTGTTGGGGAAACTAGGGCTAGTAACTTTATATTCCATCATCCTGCTGACTCCCATATATTTTAAATGACTGAAGTTGAGTACCAAACTTCTGTGATAGTTTGCTTCCATTGAGTACATTTATGTGGGTCATAGTTTTATTCAATAATTAAATATTTTCAAGATTCCCTAGAAGATATCCTTTCCATCCAGTTAAACTTATACAAGTTAGGTGCTAGCCTAAACATGTACCAGAGAGAATATTGTTTTTCAAAAGTTTTCATAGTTTTTGTAGCAAAACAGTTGCTACAAATGTTTGACTAAAAGTTTTCAATGCCTTGGCATTAGTCATTTCAGCCTCCAAGTGGTCAAAATTAATAGTGATTTGTAATCCAACCTGAGCTCACAGACTTTTTCCTGGGTAGATCATAGCTGTTTGGGGTGGGCTATCTGGACTCCTCACTTCTTAGGGCAAGTGTCCAGGGAGCCATGTCTTCCAGTAGGGCCCTCTTGAGAAAGCATTGTGATATTAAATATAGATGGTTTTACTAGCCACAACTCTCTTCCCTGAAATCTTACATTCCCACTCCCTTTATCCAAACTCCATCTATCAACAAACCAATCCTTTAAAAGTAGCTACTTTCATCTAGTCAATGCATAAAAGCCCCAGAATGGTTCTTGTCGATGATAGCTCATCTGAGATAAAGAAAAGGCTCTGCCTCCATAGGAAAGCAATGGTTGACTCAACAAGAACACATATGTAAGATAAGTGAGAGTAAACCTTTCCAAGGAGCACACCAGCAAGAAGTTACTTCTCTGACTCCCAACTACTTCTGTTTCAACCTTCTGCTGATAGGTCTTGTATGTTGGGGTAGGGACTCAGTGGGCATACATTTTTCAAACTTCCCCCTATTTTGTAGCCAGTCAGCATGCTGCCCTGATATTTAAACATAAGATGTCCATCCTTGCCAGTTTGTCAATCTGTCATTGATAGGGCTATCAGAAGAAGAATTTCCAGAGGAGTTATTTTATCTCTCTAGTCCTCTATTTATTTACAGGAAAAATAAGAAAATGGATTAGGTGATTTGTAAGCATCAGCCTTCTATGGATCTTTAACTTTGGGAATGTGTAGTTTAGCTCATGTAGTTGAGAAGTCAGACAGCATTTGTCCAACCTCTTTCATCCTTTCTGCAGTCAAGGCAGAGCATGATGGTTTCAAGAACTAGGTTTAAGTGGTCCTGTACTCTATTTTTCTATCCTTGACTATGCTGCTACTAGTCAAGTGTGTTGTTACTCCCACATACAAGGAATCTAGGCTGTTCCACTTCAAGCATCTTGAAGCCCTGTAGAAAATGGAATGAATTTATTTTTCTTTACTTATTAGTTTAATTTGGTGGGATTTATTTTTCTACTTTACATTTTCTGAATTAAAAAAGTAATTTGTGCTACAGTAACAAGGTAAAAAAATAGGTATGCATACTTAAAAAAGAGTTGATACTACTTCACTATTCTATCCCAACAAAGTTATAAGTCTTGATGTAAAAATAATATATTGTAGTTGTTTGCTTTGCTTGACATTTACCTGATTACTAGTGACTCTTAATGCATAGGTTTACTGATAATATATAACGTTTCTTTCATAATATCTCATTTCTATCTTTTGCCTAGCTATTTATTTGACACAATTGCCTTTTTTTAAAGAAGAACTTCTTTCTATGTCTTATATACAACCTTTAATATACTGTAGGTATTGGACATTTTTTCACACTTGAAATTTTCCATACTCTATTACTTGTATTGAGGTACAATTTACATTCATTAATATGGACAGGTCCAAAAATGGGTTTTGACAAATGTGAACATTCCTATAACTACCACTCTGATCAAGTTATAGGACATTGATAGCACCTCAGAAGTTTCCCTTAGGCTAATATTGCTCCCAAGATGTAACTATGGCACTCACTTCTACTATCACAATTGAATTTAATATGTTCTTGAACTTCATATAAATACTCAGTGAGTACTCTTTGTGTGACTTATTTCATGCAGTATGGTTTTTATATTAATCTGTGTCCTGAGATTTATCAATCATTGTGTTTTAAAAATACTGTGTTATATTCTCTTTATATCTCAATTAAGTTATCATGGATATTTGAGATGTTTGAAGTTTTGAGCCCTTATGAAAAAAATGGGAGTGAACCTTTGCTACAAGTCTTTGGCTAGATATATGTGCTCATTTCTCCTGGGTAAATATCTGAGATTTAAACTGCTGGGCCATAGGATATGCATATGTTGTGCTTTAGTAGAGAATAACAGTTTCAAAAGTAGTTGAACCAATTTACACTCTTGAAAGTGACATATGGGAATTCCAGTTGTTCTACATCCTCTCCATTGCTTGGTCTTCCCAGTCATTTTTATTTTAGACATTTGGTTGGGCGTATAAGTGTTATCTTATTGTGGTTTTAATTTATCTCTGTTTATCTTTTGACTTTCTCCTTATATTTTCTTGTGTGGAAAGTCCATATTTAGGAGTTAGTGGCATTTTCCCTTTGCAAGAAAAGCCAGGTTGTGAGCAGTTTGGACAAATATAGATACAGATTTAGAGGAGGAGGCCTGGAAAGAAGAAATCCTCTCTACCTCCATCATTTCTCACAGACTTCGTCATGAAAACCTAACCATCAGTCATTAAGGGCTAAAATTAGAGAATGATTTTTTATTCCATACTGGACATAATACAATGTGAGTTTTCTAAATCCAAACCTCTTACTGGGCCTTTACTCATGGGGTGACTTCTACATGTAGATAATAAAGTTTAGCTGAAGATACCTGTAGTGGTTTGGGAAGTAGGAAGACTGTTTGAGGACATTCAAGCCTTCTTGGTAGAAGCTGGGTAGCTCCATGTAAAGCAGAAATCCAAACTAGTTGGTTCACAAGCCAAAATATTTTGTTTGGCTTTCATAGTGTTGTGATTTTAATTGAAGCCAACATTAAAAGAAATCACAAATTTCACATAAATCACTAACATCTCTCTATAATCAGCTGGAAACGAGAAGTAGCCTGTCCCCATGGTCCTTACTACTTCTTTTGTTCTCTGGGTGATGCCAGACTTACATATTCATTTAATGTCACCTATCTTATCTCTGTAGGTATTGAGTTTGTGGCCTGATGTAAGATATTGTGGAGAATACTACAGTAGGCTTACCATTTTTCAGACTATTATTTACTTATTATTTACATGAAAGGAAGAAAGGGAGGGAGGGACAAAGGAAGTCTACATAAATTTACACGAAGCAAATATGCAGAACCAGTTTTAGAAAATTTAGCAAACTAAAAGAGTTCCCTTTTCATTTTGGGGGCCATGTTTGCATTGTGGAATGGAGTTTTGGAAGGTCTTAAAACATAGGGGGACTGTAGATGCCTTTGGTAGGGGATGAGTAAATACAGCCTTTTTGTTGTTGTTCTAATTTGTTATATGTGACAGTAGAATGCATTTTGACACATCATATGTAATTGGAGTATAACTTCTCATTATTCTGGTTGTACACTATGTAGAATCACACTGGTCATGTAATCATATATGCATGTAGGGTAATAATGTCAGATTCATTCTGCTACCCTTCTTACTCCCAGACCCCTTCCCCTCCCTTTACTCTCCTCTGCCTAATCCAAAGTACCTCTTTCCTTCCCTAGCACCCCCCCATTGTGAATTAGTATCCACATATCAGAGAAAACATTCAGCCTTTGGTATTTTGGGATTGGCTTATTTCACTTAGCATGATATTCTCCAGCTCCATCCATTTACCTGCAAATGCCATAATTTCATTCTTTTTAAAGGCAATTCTTTGAAAAAGATTTCATTCTTGAGACTCTCAAAATGTTTCATCACTGTCTTGACCCAGTTGAAGCTGGCTCACCTCCCCAGTTAATAGGGAAGTTAGGTATGCAAGACAGTAAAAGTGGCTGAGTGGTCCTTTTTAAGTGTAGAGTCGGAATTCAGTAGTTCATTATTACACCAGCAGCACGTGGAGAGCACATTAAAATGAAGATCTCTGGGTCCCATTCCCAGAGACTCCATTCAGCCAATCTGGAATGGTACTCCAAAATTTGCATTTCTCATTAGTTTCTAGGTGCTGTCAATGTAGCTGGGCTGGGGTCGACATGATGAGAACCACTGGTGAAGTTCTTAACCACTGGTGAAGAGGGATAACTCACTCGTTTCTTCATTAATGATTTACCCTCAGAAGAGTTAGACATAAATTATAACCCAATAGATTTAATTGCATGTTCTTAATATATACTCCCTGTTGCTGATTACCCTAATTTTTTTCTACAAACAACTCAGGAGTTGGAAGTATTTAATTGTAAGGGTTTTGTTTTTGAGACACCAAAGCAATCAATGCAGAATTGAGTCAATTGAACCTGAGATCTAAGTCCTTCATTTCTCCCTGGTAATCAGGTCAGTAGCCAGCCATAACCCATTCCATTCTGGTTTTGTTGTGAAGCTTAGAAGTTCACGTGATAGACTAGGATGTGCTGAGAGTGCATGACATTGGGTATTTTTTGGGGGAGGGGGTGGTGTCTACTTCTGTCTTTTCTTTTTTGTGGGGGATCGAACTCAGGGTTTTGCACATGCAAGGCAAGCACTTTGCAACTGAGATACATCCCAGCCCTTGCATGACATTGGAAAAGACTACTGTTATACAGCAAGACCAGGTCAACTCTGAAAATAGATGAGGCAAATTGGGAAAGTGGCAAAGGTTTTTCTCTTCACTCCTCAATGAGTTTAAAGGTAGAAACTCAATGTTCCAGAGAACTGGTCAAGAGCCTGTACTTAAGGATCTCTCTCTCTCTCCCTTTCTTGGTCTTCCATTTTTACTGTGGCCAGTCGTTCTAAGGTAACCAATGTATATTTTTTGTTTGTGTAGGCGTGTGTGTGTTTACAAAATCTGCACAGATTTTTAATTTACGTGAATGCTGTTATCAATCTTGCTTTGCTTCTTTTCCCATTCACCTTGATGATTTAATAATCTATCAACCTTGCTAGGTGTGCCTCTAAACTTCAGCAAGTATCAAAATCACCATGGGAAGTTAAGAAAATACAGATTCCTGGCTTTCACCTCAAGAGATTTTTGTTCAGTAGATTTGGGCCAGGGCCTATGAATCTGCATTTTAAACAGCTTTACTGAGGCATAATTAACATATCATAAAATTTGCCTGTTTTAAGTGAACAATTTAATGATTTTAAAAGCATGTGCCTAGTTGTGCAATCATTACCAAGATCTAATTAAAATTCTGCATTTTAACAAGATCCCTGGAGGCTTGCAATACAGCAGAGCTTCCAGCTACAGTTTGGATGGGGGTTACTGGAGATTGAATCCAGGGGTATTTACTATTGAACTACATTCCCAGCCTTTTTATTTTTTATTTTGAGACAGGTCTCACAAATTTCTAGGTTCTTGCTAAGTTGTTGAAGCTGGCTTGAACTTGCTATCCTTCTGCCTCAGCCTCCAGAGCCACTGTGATTACAGGCATGGGCCACTGCACCCAGCACTCAGACTGCACTTTCAGCATTGTAGATATTAAAAGTACCTCTTTTGAGACCCCAGCAGACGAGACTTCAGAACCAGGTTCTGCCTCTTCTTAATAGATCTCCTCATAGCCCCCATTTTCCTCATTCTTTCGCCCCTCTTATTCCTCACCTGCATTCCATACTGGTCTTTTAGATGATGTTAGCTCACGTCTCTTGTCACTCTTATTTATCCTTGCTCTCTCTCCTTCACCATACACACACACACACACACAGACACACACACATCTGTTGGATGATGCCATCTGAGATGCATATTCTAACTCATGTAGTTTCTCATCCTATGATTTATATACTCTTAGATCTCACTTTTTTAAATGTATTTTTAAACTATGTAGAAAGAGATAATATAAAGGTGATATGGACTTCAAGTCACAACACCTGATAGTATGCCAGATTAGCCAGGGAGAGTTATCTTGCTTGGCTGAGGAAGAAGCCATTTTGTCATGTAAAAGTGTTAACTAGTATGGTTTCTGAGGAAGAGGAAAGCCATGAGTCTCATCATTCTTTACCCATCTGCACAGGGGCAAGAAGAGTAGGATCAATAATTCGGATTTTGTGACCTCATATGTAAAGTGCTGCTTACTGAAATACAAGCAACAGCACTTCAAATTCCATCTGAGGCCTCAGTCAGGAACCAAAAGCAAACATTTCTACTCTTAGCTTGGAGATAGATACCAGGATGAGCATCACTCATACGTATAGCAGACTGGTTCTGCATGGAAAATTCAGAGTTGTAAATGACTGCAATATGCAACTTAATAAATTGCCCAAAATTATTGGGAATGTCATAGTTAAGTAAAAATATTTATTGAGCATCTATGTTGCACCAGGAATGTTAGTTGTAAGTCATTAATGGGTACTGTTAAATGGCAAAATAAAATACAGATATTTAAACTTGGTCCTGAATCTCTGATTCAGTTGGTCTGAGGTGAAGCTTCAGGTCTTGCTGAAGGACTGGGTTGAGAATCATGGCTTTGGACTAGTTTTTTTCCAACTTTCCTTGGTGTCAAAACAATGCAGAAATGCAAGTTGGGCACAATGGCACATGTCTATAATCCCAGAGGCTCAGGCGGGTGAGGCAGGAGGATCAGAGATTCAAAGCCAGCCTCAGTAATTTAGTGAGGCCCTAAGCAACTTAGCAAGACCCTGTCTCTAAATAAAAATATTTTTAAAAGGGTTGGGGATGTTGCTCAGTGGTTAAGCACCCCTGGGTTCAATCCCTGGTACCAAAAAATAAATAAATAAATAAATAAATAAATAAATAAATAAATAAATGTATGTTACTGTTCACAACTAATACTGGGCCCACCCATGCAAATCGTAATAATCCAGGGTGCATTTTTTTTCCTTCTTTTCTTCAAGCCCCTGTCATTATATGACTACCAATACCACTTCTAGAAGTAGTCGTTGTGTGATTGGAGTTCAGTGCTCTCACCAATAGGAGGCCCCAGAGATTCGCTGTTGGTTGCACTGTTTTTTGGCTCACAACCCTGGTGTAAAACATCAGTGCAAAACTGAGACTATCTGTGTCTTTCAAAAAATTGATATATGCTGGCCACTGTAGCACACACCTGTGATCCCAGCGACTTGAGAGGCTGACAAATAATGATTGCAAGTTAAAGAGGCCAGCCTCAGCAACTTAGCAAGACCCTATCTCAAAATAAAAAATAAAATAAAATAACTGGGAACATAGCACATTGGTAAGGCAATCCTGGGATCAATTCCTAGTGCTATAAAAAATGTTTATATGGATGACTTGTATAGTAGTCAGAATGATACATGGAAGGACCACATGGAAAGGAGTATGGGTGGCATTTAGTAGCTAAGAGCAGCCCCAAGCTAAAAGACAGAAAGGAGATGGCCTCAGTTTTACAATCGTATGAAAGTTAATTTTGGCACAACCACACAAACTTGGAAGAGGATCCTGAGCTCCAAATGAGAATGCAGCCTAGCTGACACCTGGATTCAGACCTTGGAAGACCCTGAACAGAGAAGCCAGTCACACTGTGCCTGCAGTTCTTCTGACATACAGAACTGTGAGCTAATAAATGAATGTTGTTTTTGTTTGTTTGTTTGTTTGTTTGTTTTTGGAACCAGGGATTGAACTCAGGGACACTCGGCCACTGAGCCACATCCCCAGCCCTATTTTGTATTGTATTTAGAGACAGGGTCTCACTGAGTTGCTTAGGGCCTCGCTAAGTTGCTGAGGCTGGCTTTGAACTCACGATCCTCCTGACTCAGCCTCCCAAGTCGCTTGGATTACAGGCGTGCACCACCACGCCCGGCTTGAATATTGTTTTAAGTCACTGTTTGTGGTAATTTTTACACAGTAATGAAAAATGAACATACACCTATATGGCCAAATCCTCTTAGGTAGTGTTTTTCAACTCAAATAGGTAATGAGAATTATGTGGAAGGACTTGTTAAAATGCATATTCCTGGGTTCCACTCCCAAATAATTTGATTCAGTATGTCTGGGATGAGCCTCAGAAATCAATCTATTTAACAAACTCTTCTGCTGATTCTTCTGCTGTTGGGTTGAGAATAATAGGAGACGGTTTCCTCAGACTCCTAAAACGCCTCATGGATTCTTTAGAGGTAGGAAAGGTTTTATTATGGGGAAGTAGTGTAGGGATGGTGAATAGTATGCTAGAACAGAATTCTTGGGTTCTCAGTTCAAGTTCAATCAGAAAATGCCTCCTTTAACATTTTATTTTTGAGATGCCAGTTTTACCTCCCCTTTCGTTTATTTGATGAAATAAATCATGTATGTAATAAAATTTGCATGCCATCTGTCCTACATGAAAAATTTCCTTTAAAGAAAAGTTTCCATGGACTGGAGTTGTGGCTGAGTGGTAATCCATTCGTCTAGTATGTGTGAGGGATTTTGTTCGATCCTCAGCACCACATAAAAATAAATAAATAAATAAAGGTTTTGTGTCCATCTACAACTAAGAAATGTTAAAAGGAAAAGTTTCCAATGTTTATAAGACATTTAAAAAGTTCTTTGTATTACATTGTGCCATTTATTTGCTGAGAGCTGTCTTTGGGCCAGCTACTGTGTTGGTGTGAAGTGCTGGGGGACATGCATATTGGAAGATACCTCCTATCTTTTTTCTTTTTTGTTTACCATTATATCCCCAATTCCTGTTACAGTGTTTGGCAAATATTAAAGGCCCAATAAATGTTTTTTAAACAAATGAATGAATAGTACTAGTTACACTGTGCTGTAATTATTTATTTACCTGTTTGTATTTCCCATTAGATTTTGAGCTCATTGAGGGCAGAAACCATGTCTCATTTCCAGATAACCTGATACTAGTAGGCATTTAATATGTGTTATGTGCATGAATGAACACACTGAAGTATAAAATCATGTCCATGGCAATATGGACTAAGTATAGTACATCCAGAAACAGAACTGAAAGTTACTATTTTCTAATCTTATACTTACTGTTAAAACCATAAGATCCTTCTAAGAAAAACAAAACATTGTTGGTATTTGGGGACTGGTCAAACCGTGAGTTGTAGCAGCTACCTTCAGACAATACTACTGGGATCTCGCAAATAGGCTTCTTTGGCCTATTTGGTGGGCTTGGTAGCCAAATCTACACAGGAATGTGATAGGCTGCTGTTTTCTCCTTAGCAAGCAGTCAAACAAGCTGGACTGTAGCTGGAACCTGAAAAAGACACTAGAAAGGCCTCTGTGCCTTCTCTCCAAATAAAAATATCACTGGGTGGGTGAAGTCTCAAATTGCCATTTCTCCACTCAGAGTAAGTTAAATTGGGTAATCAGGCCTCTTTCATCTGCTACTTGGCTTTAACTTGCACTCATTGGAGAGCAAGGCTTTAGTGAGAGGAATTGCAGATCCCAGTTACTTGTTACAGAGGTAACTTGGGCATATGGAGGACAACATACCTGAGCAGAGTAGGGGTCCCGAGATAGTGTGAGTTTGGCCGGACATTTACATGGAAAGTACCAGTCTTAATGCCATGCTGCTCATATGTCACATTTTACCAAAAGTCTACTGAGGCTCAGTCAATATGTCAGCATGGTAGACCAACTATTTCAATATGAATGCTGTCATCCAAGTTTGACTGCCTCTGATTAGATCTACAATGGTATAATGTATGGCTCTGCTAACTTTATACTTTCTCATCATTTTAACCTACAGAGGAAATTTTTCACTCTTTACAGGTTCATATGAATCATACCTCTAATTATAGATCAGGAAACAAAGGGCAAAGCATTGTACATTGTCAGCACAGGTAACCTTATGCTCATTATTCAGTACATTAGCGTCAAACGCATATCTTGAGCACTAATGGGGACAGAAAAGCAAAGCTATTAGAAAAAAATCTGTGACTAGAAAACTGGAATCTAACGTCTGTGGTTTATTAGCCTCAGGAAAAATAATGTGTTTTATTTTCAGTTTTCTCATCTGTTGAAAGGGCATAATACAACCTGCTGTACCTACCTTATAAAAGTATTTTAAGTATTGATAAAGATGATGGATGGGGTTAGGGTTGCTCAGTGGTAGAGCATTTGCCTAGCATGTATGAGGCACTGGGTTTGATCCTCAGAACTGCATAAGAGTAAATAAATGAATAATTGTATTTTAAAATGATGGATGACAAAATCTACTAAATATTATAATGATCTATAAAATGCAAAATAATGGACTGATATTATTTATTATTAATGTTATTAATACATTAATAAATAATAGATTCCATTGAATGACTAAACAATTTCCTTCCAAAATTAGAATTAATATTGAAGCTAAATAATTATTAACAGTTGTTAATTGATCTACTACAGACATAACATGAGACTGTCCTAGACAGTCAAATTTAGACTCTGATCATCCTTACATTGAACTTTATTTCATTCTGTCCATTCTACCCACTTCTTCACTTGGCTCTTCACCTTCCCCATCACTCTGAAATTCTCTACTCTAAATTTTAGTCCATACATCCTATACAGAGAGATCAGGGAATGCATGTGTATGATTGTATGTGTGTTCTTTGAAATATATGACCTAAAAAAAGTTGGGACTGAATAAGTCTGTTTCTATTCCAACCAAAAGACTCCAAAATAATAGCTACAAGGCTCAAATTTTTTCTGGTGATCAATTGGATGAATGGGTTCCAAATTTCCTTTGGGCTTTTTTTGTTCCCTCCTCTCAAATTCCATAGTCCTTCCACTTCTGTCAGGTTTCTAGATAAAGTACAAGGCAGAACCACTAGAAGTGGTCTGAACAGCTTCCCCAAATGAGCAGCCAGAGACAGATGCTGGTGGCACATATTAGTTTGATACCAAATAGAAAAGCAAAGACATGGCTGTCTTTGATTCTTACAGAAGAATAAACAGATAGATACTGAGGCTGTTGGCTTAGGTGGTGGCCTTGTCTAGTCTTCATGGAGTTTACCCCCAAATTTTCCACTGAGGGAAGAGGGAAGAGCCCATCTCCCTTTTGGTGACTGAGAATGCTAACTTTAAATGGAAATGGCTATGAAATGATAAAGTTGAAGATCAAGTGGCTGGCTGAGTTTCCACTTTTCTTTTGTGCTCATGATGAGCACCTAAACTGGAAGGCTGAATAAACATACATGAACAAAATTCATTGGTTAGAGTGAAATAAAATTTACAGCACAATTCATCTGATATGGATTTAATAGTACACAGTTGTGGGGGATTCAAGATGGCGGGCTAGAGGAAGGCTGCATTCCTACTTGCTCCGTGGATTCCTACTTGCTCGGGATTCAAACAGCAGGAATATGACTCTCAACGAGATTTTATATTCAAAGCACATATAAGGGGTCCCCAGGTGCCGCTCCAGAACCAACTCAGCCGGGCTGGGCTCGGCCCGCGGCGGGCAGCTACCATCTGGGAGCGCCAGACCCTGCAGCTGCTTCGGAGCCACCGACCTGGGTCTGCGCCAGCCAGCAAGTGAGTGCCGGTCCCCAAATGAGTGCAGGTACCCAGTAGCGGCTTCAGAGTCACTGACCAGGCTCCAGCGCCAGCCCGCAAGTGAGCACAGGACTCCAGTAGCCACTGGGAAATCACCATTGCTAGGCCAGGTTCAGGCCCGAACTCTGGGCAGCCTCAGCTGTGAACACATACCCACCAAGCCATCGGGCCGCCATATCCAGCTCCAAACCCAGTCCTGCACCCTGTTCCTGGTCTGGTCTCAGGCCGGCACCCACACTGTCGCAGACCATCTAACAACAGCAGGTTACCTTAGCCCACAATATTGATTATCCCTGACTTGGAAGCAGTGGGACAGCATCCTTCTTGGGACACAGTATTACCAAGCGCCTGACAGGCATCAGACTACTGAACAATAGGAGGTTTGAATAGTACAATATAATTTTACGGCAGAACTTTCTTCCTCTTTTTTTTCTAAATAGTAATATTACAATTATTCCTAATACACTTACTACATTCCCACTTCTTTCCTATTAATACCCTTGTCATTCTATCATGCTCTAATATAGCAGTGTCCTTGGAGACCCATTCTCTTTTCTCAGGTTAAAAACTTATTTCCTCTAATTCTGCTCTCACTATTCCTATAACATAGTCTATAGACTCACTTACTATCTCATTAACATTATATTCTAAACCACTCAGCATTTTCTTTTTCCGCTATTTGAAATTGTGGTCCTTATTATAAACCTCTCAATTATGCAGTAGATAATTTGCACCCATTTCTGTATAATATCTAAATGGTTCTATATGGTTTAAGGACACATATTGTTTATATGGGGTAGTGCGAATAATAATCTCTTCAAAGTGAGGTATTGGAAATCTTCAGGGACACTATAAGTCTTTACAGGGAAACTGCAATCCCTCAGACTTGCACTTCTAGAGGGGAAGATACACAAGAAACATCAGAAAGCACGGTAAGAAAATGTCCCAAACAAACCTAGATCATATATCAAGAGAACCCAAAGACAGCATGGTAGAAGGAATGACTGAAAGAGAGTTCAGAATGTTCATAATTAAAATGATCCGAGAAGAGAATGATGTGACAAGAGATCAAATTCAGGCTATGAAGAATCAGCTAATAGAGCAATTGCAGGAAGCAAAAAATTCATTTCAATAAAGAGATAGAGGTTCTGAAAAAAAAAAAACAGAAATCCTTGAAGGAAACAAGGAAATGAAAGAAACAATAAACCAAGTTAAAAACTCAATAGAAAGCAAAATCAACAGAATAGGTCACTTGGAAGACAGAACCTCAGACAATGAAGACGAAATATATAATCTTGAAAACAAAGTCAACCAAACAGAGAAGATGGTTAGGAATCATGAACGAAACCTCCAAGAAATGGGGGACATCACGAAAAGACCAAATTTAAGAGTTATTGGGATTGAGGAAGGCACAGAGATACAAACCAAGGGTATGAATAATCTATTCAATGAAATAATAACAGAAAATTTCCCAAATATGATGAATGAGATGAAAAATCAATTACAAGAGGCTTACAGTACACCAAACGCACAGAATTACAACAGATCCACACCAAAGCACATTATAATGAAAATACCCAACATACAAAACAAAGATAGAATTTTAAAGGCTGCAAGAGAAAAGCATCAGATTACCTACAGGCAGAAACCAATACAGATATCAGCAGATTTCTCAGCCCAGACCCTAAAAGCAAGAAGGACCTGGAACAACATATTTCAAGGTCTGAAAGAAAACGGATGCCAACCAAGAACCTTATACCCAGCAAAACTTACCTTCAGATTTGATGACAAATAAAATCCTTCCATGATAAACAAAAGCTTAAAGAATTCACAAAGAGAAAGACTGCCCTACAGAACATTCTCAGCAAAATATTCCAAGAGGAAGATATGAAAAATCACAATGTTAGTCAACATGGGCAGGAATAACCCTAAAGAAATAGCCAATCAAAGGAGAAACAAAGTTAAGTTAAAAGCCCAAAAAAGCGAAAATGGCAGGAAATACAAGTCATATCTCAATAATAACCCTGAATGTAAATGGCCTAAACTCATCAATCAAAAGACATAGACTGGCAGACTGGATTAAAAAGAAAGACCCAACAATATGCTGCCTTCAAGAGACTCATCTCATAGAAAAACATGCCCACAGACTAAAGATGAAAGGTTGGGAAAAAGCATACCATGCACATGGACTGAGTAAAAAAGCAGGGGTTTCCACTCTCATTTCAGATAAAGCAGACTTCAAGCCAAAGTTAGTGAGAAGGGATAAATAAAGAAGGACATTTCATACTACTTAAAGGAAGCACAAATCAGCAAGACATAACAATCATAAATATTTGTGCACCAAACAATGGTGCATCCATGTATGTCAATCAGATCCTTCTCAATTTCA
>JAJEJO010005541.1:36583-55334 GCA_020662805.1 Glaucomys volans | reverse complement strand
ACCAGAGAAACAATAGCTGTACTCCATTTGTGTTCAATGAATCAAGAAGCAAATATAAAAATAGTATACAGTTGTTATATTGTTGTTCCATCAGTAGGTATATATTTATTAAGCCACTCACAGAAGTGAACATAATTATAATTGCCTTTGCATAGTTATACCTCTTTTCTTTTTCATACAAGCATTTCTGAACTCATTTTTTTAAAGAAAACTCAAACAACCTTGATCTGGCCCCAAATTATGGCACACCAAGGCTAGTAGAAGGATCACCTAGATACCCTCTTTGCCTCCATTTTTTCCATAGTCTGTGGTACCAAAATCACAATGCTCTTCTATTCAAAGACTGTGAATGGCTTCTTTTGGCCTTCTAAAATCCAACCCAACTGATGTTTCTGCTTGATCTCCTATTACTGCCCTATTGACACCCTTTTTTCTAGCCAGATGGGCAGAGCATTATAAGCTTATTTTTATTTTATGCAAAATTTTGCATGGTGTATCCATTCCTTCTCCTGAAATGACAGACTGAAGATCTAAAATCCTACCTGAGTTGAAAGAATATGATCCAGGAGACAGGTCTGGATACTGGTTGTGGCTTAACTTGCCATGTGACTGGAAGGAACAAATTCACTTCTCTGAGAATCATCTTTTTTGATCTGTAATATTCTTTCCAATTTGAAAAGTAAAATGGGAAAATAATTCTGTTTTCAATGTCTAGTTTAAGTACTTTCTAAACCCACACCTCATGGTTTCACAATGGTGTCTCCCTATTCTGAGATTCCATAATGTTCCTTTTCTGAACCTGAGTATGTGTATGTATATGCACTTAGGATTACAAGATGACTACTTTAGTTCCAGTCTCATCCACTCTGGCCAATAAAAAAAGTGTAAAGTCATTGTCTCTGCATTCCCAATAAAGTCCTGAGATTTATTGTCATTTTACCAATCACTGAATCAATAACTCTGCCTAGGGGAATGTGATACACTGCTTAGTGTGTTCAATGAACAGAAAGAAGATTGGAGTACCTAGTGCACAGTGAAAAGCATGATCCAGAGTGAGTTAGAAGAGTCAGGTCAGATAATGTCGAGCTTTAACAACCATGGGAAACCCACTTGCCTGCCAACCCCTTGAGAGCATGATGACATCTTATTTATTTCTATAACTCACAGTGCCTATTTTTTTGAGTGTATGTGTGTAGTTTGAAATAAGACTGTGTATTTCTTATTTTAACATTCTCAAGCTAGAGAACTGGCAATTTATTTTTTCTATTGCCTGGAAGGAAGCTACTTTCCAGTCTACTTTTCTATCATGGCCTCCATTCCTGGGGTCTCTCAAAGGTCTCCCCAGCTAAGAGATACTCTGTCTCTTTCAGATTGTGTTCTGCTCTTGGGTGAAGTTAGGATCTTCAAAGATAAAAGTCTTTGTGAAAGACAAAGTATTATAGGTCTTTTGATGTTAAAAAATGACCATTTACAAAATCATAAGAAAAAGAATGTAGTAATTTTTAAGTACCCAGGAAATCATTTAAGAGAGAGCATAAAACTAGTGAGTAGGACTGGAAGGCCTTAGAAAGCAGGCCTAAAAAAGTCTTACTAGTTTGAGCAGTCTGGGTGACAAGGGTAACTTATGCTAGTCCCTCAAAAAGTGCATTAAAAGCAGGTAAGACTCCATATATAGTTTAGAAATGACACAATTACCCTCAACAGAGGGAAGTTCAGTTCTGGTTAAGGACACATGGAATCAGGACAGTTGGTGCCTATATGAAGTTAGGAAATTGGACACCATAATTTCTTAGGCATAGCCTAACATATGTTGTCTTCCATATAATTTATAGCTTTAACTTTCTTTTGTATCTGTGGTTGGGGTTATTTTTAAGCTCTGTTTGGTGGAAAACACTGGATTTTCCCTTAACCTGGAAATTAGATGATGACACATTTGTCCATATTGTCATTTACACATAGGTGGTTCTAAAAAGAATCTCCTGCTTTAAAATTCAGGAGTCCCTCCAACTTACAAAGGCCTTCACTTGAATTGCAATCTGTTAGCTGTGCTCCCAAAATAGGAATTAAAAATGTGATATTTGTGGTTTGCAGATTTGGGGGCATGTGGGGAAGGGAGAAAGAAGGGAGGTAAAAGGTAGTTTGTGGAAGAGGCTCCTTTCTAGCCCCTTTTATCACCTAGTGCTCCTGAGGAAAAATCCATACAAGTGACGTGGTGGGGGCTGGAGGTTTCTTCTGAACATTCTCTCCAATCACCCAATGTTTACTGAGTGCCTACTACCACACAAGGGTAATTGCATTGGTGGAGAGAAATTTACATCCTCAGAAAATGGTGATGTCACATGTTTAACATAACTAAATAAAAAGTGATGCCCTATTTGATTCTACTTGGAAGAGTTCTGGTTGTGATGAATGCTAAACAAAGAAGACTGAACAGATCAGTTTGGGGATACTGTAAGCTATACCCAACATTTACCATGCATCTAGTCAGCTAGATATGGGGAATATACTAAAATGTTTCAGAAGGATTGCCAGCGTACATGGGCCTCTATACCAAGCTCCACTCCATGAAATTCTATCGGTGGATGTGAGGTGGAAAAGGTATTATCCAAGGTTCTGAAGATGGATCTCTTCCAAGGTTTACAGTGTGCCTGCAGAGGGGAGGGATGACTGCATGAGTAGTGGCATGGCCCTACTTCAGCCACAGGAGAGTTGCAGCTGAGCTGCATACTTCATCCATTCATTTAACTTTCATTGGTCTTATTTTATGAAAAGTCCTAGGTGAGGCACTAAGAATACAGAGGTGAATAAGACATGCTACTGATCTTTGCCCTTGTAGAACTTGGAGGTGTGCCTGGGAGGGACAGTCACTTAAGCACATCATTGCAAAGCAACATATCAGAAATTCAAGGTCCAGTAACAGTAAGAGTGGGGAAAAAGGCACAAAGACAAAAGATGTTATAAAAATCAACTGTCCAAGTATGGTGATAATTTGACTCTGTGAAGAAAGAAATGAATCCAGTTCTGTCTTATTCATCATTGAACTTTGAGCATCTTTGAAAAATAGGAGATGGATAGGGGAATGATTACTCCACTGCCCTTCTCCCTGTAATTCATTCATTCATTCAGCTGGCTTATTCTGTGCCAAACACTATGCAAGGAACTTGTGATATACAATTAAATGAGATATGGTCTCTGTTCTTGAATAGCTCACAGTATAATGAGAGAGAGAGAGAGCGCAAGAGAGAGAATGAGTGAACAAACATATTTAGATGAATCACTACAACAGCTTTGTGGATGATGGAATGAAGGACTAACTCTGGAGATGATTTAACAGATGCAAAGATATTAATGGTCTAAACTCACGCAGTAACATTAAGGATGAGTATAAGGGAAAGAGAAAAAAGGCATTTAAAACAGAATTGATAAGATGTAGAAAATGTCTAGAGTAGTTTTAGGGAATGGTTAGAAGGAAAAATAAGTTGATGTTTGAAAGAATCCTAGTTTTCTAGCTTTAGTGACTGGATGCTGTCATTGTTATACAGAGAAATCATTCAAAAGGGAAAACAGATTTGAAACAAGATTTAAGAGAAAATATCAAAGGTTTAATTTTAGAATTGTTAAGTTTGATGTTTTTGTGGATATGTAGACACATTGCTTAATAAGTTTTTAGGTATTTGTGCCTGATGCTTATCAAAAAAAAAAAGAGCAAGGCATAATGATTCAGGAATCTTTAGCTTACTTGTAATACTCAAGGCTGTAGGAATGAATGAGATAACCCAATGAGATTATGTAGCATATTGCTGAGGAAACGGCAATATGTAAGGGTTGAGGAAAAGAAAAGGAAAAAGCAGTGGAGGACACTAAGAAAATCTTCAGATTCAATTCTTCTTATAAAACGCTTTCATTCTGAAGGAAGACATTGAATAATAGCTAAAAGGATCCAGTGATTCTCTGCAATTTTGGATTCAGCCTGTTGTTTGTGTGTGGTTCATGGTTTAGTTTACACCCTACTACTTCATTCTTACTTTACAGAACTGCCATGATTGTCTCTGATTCCCAGTATGAATATTGTAGCTCAGAGACTGGATGAACCCATGGACTAGCCCTGAGCAGTTTCCTGTTGGAATTCTGTTCTTTTTCTGACATAAAGTTGTTTCCCTTTGGAAAGGAAATCCTAAAATGATGATAAAAAGTGGAAATCATGATTGTGACGAAAGTGGAATAGGGGTGGGTAGAAGGTTGCAAGCACAAATGACTTGGTATATAGATGAAGTGGTTTTGTGGTCATGAACAAAACTGGAGCTTTCTTGTCATATGAGTTAGGACATAGGCCATGTATGTGCGTGTGTGTGTGTGCATGCATTCTCTCATTTTTGGTGCATATTTGCAAAGCCTGTTTCTCTTCTTCTTAATAGTAGTTGAAGATTTTCCCCATTCTTTATGGATGATTGACAGCATGACAGCCATCTGGATATCTGGGAAAAAGTACTTTGATCATAGAAAAGTTGAGTTACACAGGTTTTAGTTGCAAAACCCCTAGCAAACATGTAAACAGGCAGAAAGGAAAGAATCACTTCATGCATTATCATCATCTTTCTGAATAATTGATATCCTTTTAGCAAACTTGGGTCTTACCCAAGTTAAATTTTTTATTTTGAAATTTCAGTAGAACACAATTATGTTCAGAAAATGCTATTGGTTAAGACAAATTGTCCAAATAGAATTGTTTTAACCTATTCAGTTTTAACTTACACACAATTAAATGTGCACTATTTAAGCATTCAGTTCTATGAATATTAAAAATTGAATATACTTGCCAGGTACAGTGGCACATGCCAGTAATTCCAGCAGTGCTCGAGGCTGAGGCAGGAAGATCGAGAATTGAAAGTCAGCCTCAGCAACTTAGTGAGGACTAAGCAACTCAGTGAGACCCCGTCTCCAAATTATATATATATGGGCTGGGGATGTGGGTCAGTGATTAAGCACCCCCAGGGGCCAATCCCTGATACAAAAAAAAATGAATATACCCAAATTGGAATCAAGTTTATCAGCTGCTCTCATTTTCTCTGAGATCCTTTGCACAGGGTTCCAAGGACCATTCTTCACCAGTTAAGGGCTTTCTGCTGGTGAATCAATTCTCGAAAAATACATAGGCTAGGATGTGCCTCTTACTTGACCCACCATCTTCTCTATTCTCCTGAATTACTTAAACAGGATGAGCTCAGTCATTTTACTCTTCCATTCTGCCCACAACAGCTGGAATGCTTCTTTAAAAATTATTTTTGTGGCTTGCATTATATTTCTATCACATTGCATGCTTTAATATAATTTAATACTGTATTCATTGCTTTTCTCTTTTGCAGCACCCTGGATTTTTTTTCACAGTATTTAAAGCCATTTATAATTATACCCTTTATCTTTATATCTCCAACACCTAGCACAGTGCCTGCCACATAGGAGTTTAAAAATGATTATTTGCCAATTGAAGACACTAATTCAATGATTATTTAATTAACAAGTTGATCACCTGACATTTACTCTTGCCCTCTGCTAACTTAGTTACAATCCTGTGGTTAAAGTGATATTTGAAAAGCATATAGTTGATCCTCCCCAAAACTCTACAGTGTTTATATGTTTGAATGAAGTTCAATTTTTAAATGTGACTTCCTTCCTCAGGATAGATTAAGTTACACTGTGATCACAAACTAACCCCAAATAACAACAATGATTTTTTTTCTTTTTACTGAGCACTGTAAATTTCTGATGTTGGTGGGGGTGGGGAATGAAAGGGGATTGCTTTACATAGTCACTCAGGGTCCAGGTAGCCAAAGGCACCATTTTGTAGTGGAACCATCTATAGTTTACATATGTTATATTTCAGAGTACATCTATTTTTTAGAAATTGTTCTCTACTAGTAATCTTTATCAGCTCCAGAGAGAACTAAGCCCTAAGGCCCTAAGGCAACTGTTGTATATAACACACTCACTTCTTTCCTATGCATCCATAAGGCTATTCATTATGCACCATCCTTGGAAGAATTGAAAAAATAGCCACATGAATCATTTTCTAGGTCCTGTGGTTCAGGTGAGGAATCTTGACTGACAAAAACTGCAAGTCTAAGACAGTGTACAGCACATGGTAGGTGGTAGATCTATGTTTTTTTTTTAAGTAAGGGAAACTGTAACTGTTAGGTCTGGAAGAGATCTTACAGATTATCTGATTAAATTAATCTCAACCATGGGGGTACACTGGGATCATTTGAAGAGTTTGTTAATTCAGATTCTGATTCAATATGTTTGGCAGGGGGAACCATGAATGTGTATTTTTAAACAGTTCTCCCAAGTGATTTTGATGTAGCCATTTAATTACTGCTTTGGGTCTACCAGCAGGCACTTAAATATCACTTTTCTAGTCAAAACATTTCATTTTCACATTTAAAGTAGTCTTTGTCTCCAGTTGCAGAACATAATTCAGAGGAAGAAATTTTGTGATCCAATGTCCAAGTCTGTCTATCTCCTGCAAAGCATACATTCTTACTCTGGAGTTGTAAAACCAATTCCTCCTAGGATCAGATTGAGGCATAACAATGCTAGATGCTTTCCAGGGTCTTCTTGAACTCTAATATTCTGGGATATTTCACTTTAAAGTCAGAGTTTCCATCCTAAGTATGGAAAACAAGTGGGGGCAATTGCTTTTAGGAATGATACCATCTCTTTAAAAGATATAAGAACAGGGATAAAGCTGGCTATTCCTTGGGCTATTGAGTTGAATAATGCCACATAACCTAACCATGTTTAGGGTATGCACAAAGGGCTCAAGAAAACCTTCCAGGTTACATAGATGACAGCTTAGTGGAGATAAACTTATGTGTTTGGGTCATTTTCCCTAACTCCACCCTGTTTTACTAGTAGTTGGGGGAGAAATGCTGTTCCCTGTACATGGAAGTAAAATAAGCATTTCCAACCTAGGTACAAAGGGCAATTTCTTCTACCAGTCTCAGCAAACCAAAGCATAGAAGAGATCTACATGTGCTTGGTGCAAATTGTTTTTCCTTCATGATTTCCAGAACTGAAGTTGTATATGTTAAAAAACTTATAAAACACATTTTATGTAGTTTGTAGACAATATTTCCCAAATTATATTTTGATGTGTGCTAGTACCACAAGACACTGATAAAAATGGATACCATTATCAAAAAAAAAACTGTGCTAAAGCTGCATATTTTAAATCTCATCTTGTGGATTTCCTTTCATATTCTCTTATTAAAAGCTCTAAGAAGTCTTTTGGTTATAAAACTCACTTATCTTTGTTTGACCCATCATGTCACAATCATGTAAGCACAGCACATTTCCTTGAAGGAACACCTTTTGATATCTTGTGGATCACCATTTGTAAAATGCTTTCAAAAACAGAGATATAATGAAAAGGCCTCTGGAAGTCATCCAATGCAAAAGAATACTTGTATTTAGGGTTTACTTGCATTGTATACATAAAACCATTTCTGTCATTACCTAGGTTAGAAAGGAAAAACAAACCTTTCATTTTTGTAAAGACTATATAATTATACAGTAATGAGCACTGACATTTCTAACACTTTCTTTTCAAAGTATTTTTTTGAAGCAGTATGAAATAATTTTTAAGAGGGTATTGCAGTAGAGGTACAAAGTCCTAATTTTCCCATCAGCTCTGCCACCAACTAGTGCCTTTATATCAATTGATAAACTTCCCTAAATATTGGTTTCTTCACTCATAAAGTAAAACAGTAAAGTATAATAGTGACTATTTTATCCACATATTGTTGTGAGGTTCAAACAATGAAATACACTGGATAATTATTTCCTGGTATGGTGGAAGGGCACAAATGACAGTGGAAAAAGGCTGCTAAAGTGAGGGCTGTGATCAGGAGAGAACTAGCACTATTTCAGGGTCTCTAATGATGTGCATCAAACACTATGTCATTATTGCTCCCAAATGATTGGAAAATAAAAAAAAAACAAGACTGGTAGACTGAGGCAGAAGGATTTCCAGCCTCATCAACTTAGTGAGAATCTGTCTCAGGAAAAACTTTTTTTAAACAGTCTGGGGATGTGGGTCAGTGGTTGTACACCCCTGAGTTCAATGGCTCAATCTCTGGTACAAAAACAGAAGACTGAGGAAATGCTTCATTAAGAACCCAAGTTTCACCAATATCTCCCATCTGTCTCCACTTCCCATTTGGACAGATCAGAAAGCTTAGAGCTAAGGGCAACTACAGCATAGGTAATGGAAGCACGTGTTTGATGTCTGAACTCTGACCTTCATCCTGCCCCACATTATCCCTCAATCCTTATCTCAGGAAACAAAGAGCAGGCTCAGCATCTATTAGCAGGCACTTTGCCTTCCTTCTCAGGTTAATATTCCACGTTCACCTCCTGATTGAATTCCTTTATCACTCACACAGCGTATCTTGGAAGCTAATTCTCCTTCCCATCCAAGTTCTCAGTTCTCATTGTTCAAGTGAAAACTTAAAAAAAAAGGTCATAGAGATTTCTGTTCCCTCAGGTCTCTGGTAAAGATACATTCCTGTGCTGACTAGACCATGAGACTTCCCCAGGCTGCCAATTTTTTTGAGTTTCTGACCTCAGGCCCTTAGTTGAAATTTGGTCTCTGTGTCCTTGGTACTGTTTCCATTATGTGTTCTTGGTAAATTGGACAAGGGACTTTTCTAGGACATTTCTAAAATAATCCCCTTTCCCGCTGCCTTGTAATGATCAGCACTGTAATATAATATTTGCTGCAACTTGTAGTTTCAAAATGTTATCCAGCACTTGTAGTATTTACCCTTGCTAGACATGAGCCCACAGGCTGTTTGCCCTATTGTACCATTGTCCACCATGATAACAAGGTATTCCAAGTGTTAGTGGCTTACAACATCACATGATTATCACTGCATGGTGTTGCTGGATCAGAAATCTGTGGATGGAATAGCTTGGTTGGCTGGCTCATAGTTTCCTTATAAATCTACAAACAAGGTGAGGGAGGGCCAGGGTCACAGTCACCTCTAGGCTTTCTCAGGACAGATTTCTCTTCAAACTTTCTCAGTGATTGTTAGCAGGATTCAATTCCTTAAGGTCCATTGGAGTGAAGGCCTCTGTTCCTCACTGTCTGTTGGGCAGAGGATGCCCTCTGTTCTTTGCCACATGGAACTCCCCACAGAGTAGTTCACAACATGGAGACTGGGTTCATCAATGTGAGCGAGTGAAAGAGAGGAATAGAAATGAGGTAGATAGGAAAAATGAAATCACAATATTTCATAAACAAATCTCAGAAATGATATCCTTTTGTTTTATCTGTTTCCTGTTAGAAGCAAATCACTAGATCCAGGTCAGAAACATGGAGAGTAGACTATGTAAGGGAGGGGATTTACAGAAGCATGTGAATATTGAAAGACAGGGATCACTGGAAAGGTTGTGGGATCATAGATGGTTACCTACCATAATTGTCCTATATTGGGCAAGTAGAAAATTTTGGAATTTGTGCTCTTTTCCCTGAAACATCCAAATCTCAGAGTAGTTTCATCTCACTCTCTCTTAAGACTTCTTATTTCTTTCAACCAGCAATTCTCTCTTTAGTAGAATAGTGTAACAAATCTATTCATTCCATTCCTAAATGTCTCAGGTTTTTAATATGGCAAGACATTTTTATCCTACTCTTCACAAATTTTATCCTCTGGTTTTCACTTCCTTTGTGGGATTCTTTAGCCCTACTTTTGATTACTTGTTCTTGGAGCATGTCTTACTCTCTTTACTTCTTTTGCCATCCTTTAGTACTTCATCCCTGTGTGACCTTTGACTATTTTTTTAAATAAGTCAGATTCCTGATACTGCTGTTTAAAAATAAAGGGATATGGAATATAAAGTTTCTTGCATAGCTTCTACTCCTTTTTCTTGATTAAAAAGAAAGTATGAACTGTCACTTATTTCGCTGATGAGATTTATGTCATTTTATCAACTTCCTGCACCAGAAGTAAATACAATTTCTATGCTTATAGACTTGCTGTTCCATCAGGCAATGAAAAATAATCTCCAAAGGTAGCATCCCATTTGACATGAGATGGGCCAGCTTTGTATTTAATGAAGCAGAATTAAAACAGGAGAGGAATCATCTCCAACATTCTGTGAGATAAGTTTTCTATTCACCATAAATCAGGCAATCAACTAACATTTATTTAGCTACTATAGTGGGCTCAACATCATTCTAGGTGCTTGGAGTATGAGGAAATGATGATTGCCATCAAAGACCTAATGGTTTGTGGTTTCCTCATGCAGAACTTACTTGGATTGAGACCAGACACCAGACATGAATTTCAAGAACATCATGGAGATCTATGGAAGTGTGCCTTAAAATATTGATAAAATTTCCTAAAAATAGGAGAAAAGGGGAGAGAATAGCATGAATGCATGTGTGGAACCAAGCAAATGTTTAGATGACATTTTCCTTTTCACTTTGTCTTCACTAATATCTTCCCATTTAAAAGAAATCTCAGTGACAGATCACATGAGTGGCTTAAATATTCCCAAGATTCTTAACTGGTAGGGAAAGATCACTTTCAACTCAAACACTGACCAAATATGCACTCTTCATGTTATCAGAGCCCCAGGCATGTGGGTTGGCTTTGAGAGTCCCAACCAATAAGGTCTGGCTACTTATGTCAAACAGCAAATGTAAAAGGTAATGGTGAAAAGCAGGAAAGAAACTTTAATGAATATGGCCATACAGAGAAGGCAAGGTGAAATGAAGCATCTCAGCCCATCTTCAGGATACTCACACGAACTTTAAGGTTAAATAGAGGAGAAAATTGGACAGAGGTGAAAGGTAGGCATAATTAAACAATTTTTATCAAATTGTGGTTTGGTTGATTAGTATCTCAGTTCTGTTTCTGCGAGGTGGCTCCAAAGAATTCCTTATTGTTTGCAGGGCATAATCTCCATTTGCTTCACAGAATTCAGGATGTTTATTTATCAGACCCACAATCCTGGAAAGGGGCATTTTGGCTTCCTTGAGACAACTGCACTTGCTTAGGAGGTCAGCCTCAGTTTGTGTCATGGGGTAATTTTTTCCACATCAAAGACTGCTGTTTTTAGAATCCAAGGTAACTGCAGTTTTAGACAAATGACTGGAGATTTCTAGGTGCCACTCCAGGGATCTGGAAGTTTAATATCTTTTCAATATTGACAATAACAGTTATTCTTCTTTGTGTTCTTAGTCTTAAAGGGGAATGAAATAGATTAGGTAAATTTAAAGCTAATAAACCTTGAGCTACCAGTTTCTTAAAAAAATTTTTAGTTGTAGATGGACACAATACCTTCATATTATTTATTTATTTTATGTGATGCTGAGGATCAAACCCAGAGCCTCACACATGCTAGACAAGTGCTCTACCACTGAGGTACAATCCTAGCACCTGTATCACCAGTTTTTAGATGAACTTGCCTTAAATGGTTAATATGCCTATCTGCCGAGATGAGCAGGAATCTGAAAACAGATAAAAAATGCAAGCAGGGGTGGCAAGTTTTATCCTCCTTTTAGTTACCCACGGGGCATCTGCAGGTCCAAATGAAGAGTCAGTACTTTTAGCAAAAGCAGCCTTTAATTGTTACACTTCCATTTTTATGTTCTTTTGTTGCCATTTCCTCTAGTCTATAACTGCTTTGGATTCAACTGATGATCCTTGGTCCAGATTTGAAAATTGTCCCACACTTCCTTATCTGTTGCCCATCTTTCTACATTAGTTGTACTTTTCTTTTGTAAACATTTGTAAAACTTTTACTCTAAACCAGGCCTTATGGTAAGTGCTATAAGGGAATAACAGATGAATAAGGTATGACTCCTACTCTCAAGGAGTTTACAATTCAGAGGGGTTTGGGGACAGATAAGGCAACAGCAGTAACTCTCATATAAAATAAACAGTTCCATGGGAGTATGCCAAAGTGTATTACTGTGAGGAATATTCCTTCGTTGTGTATGTGGTATTTGCTTTTCAACTATGCATTTTGTAGACCTCAATTCTGCCACACATTTTGAAATAAAAAGAGTGTGTATTTATATCGGTCTGTATGTAATGTGTTTTCCATGTATGGTTATTTCATGGCCTCTATTCTCTCCTATCAATTAATCTCTGGAGTGCCTAGAATGTAACTACATCATGAGCTGATGCCATTGACTCTGGTCCATTCTCCAAAGGTCCTTCATGGCACTTGGGGTGAAGGCTAGGTAACAGCTAAGAGAAGGTTTTTCTTGTTGGCCAAGAAGTATTCCATTGACACCATACCTTGGACTGGTGTTCAGCACAACTGGTGGGAAGCAGCAATTAAACTGAATCTTGGCACCAGTGTTTTGTCAGGCCTTCCCATGAAAAGAAGTTCCTTTCATCCTTGCAGAACTGAGAATTGAAGTCTCATCAGAATAAGTAGTTTCTTAATCCATCAAAAAGTAAACTCTTCTGTGCTGACATCTGGGTCATAATGAAAATGTGATAAGTCAGTTGGGAGGAGGCAGAGCCTGGCTGTGCTGGCCTGATAACAGTGCCATACAATAGATGGAGTGTGGCTCTGGAAAACAAGACCTGTAAATACAGCCCACACTTGACATAATGGCAGTAGAGGAAATTTTAGAATATATCCTTGTCAGGAAAATGGACCCAGCTCTCTGTCTAGTCTCCTTAAGCTAGTAAACATTACTGCATACTAGTGTATACTGAAACCCTGATGATAACCATGATGAAAGGGAATGGCTGCAGGGTTGCAGTTATGGAGATGGTTGCTCTTTGTACAAATGGAGATATGGGATAGGGATGGACAAAGACTGGCTGGGTTGTAGTGAAGGAAACTATTACTTGCTAAGTCAGAATAGAGGTAACGGATACATTTTATAATGACCTCATTGAATTCTGCTTTATTTGTAGGCTAAAACTTTGTGATATTGCTTTCAAAATGAGTACAGGGGACCAGTATTGGAAATACATGAGACGTTTTTTGAAAAACATCACTCCTGAACCATTCTTTTGTAAGTCAATTAGTAAAGCCCTATAACATGAATTTTGGGGAAAAGTCTCCTTTCCATCTATTGAGAGTTATTGCTCTACGAAAAATCCAGATCGTGGGGCTAATTTAAATAATCCTGGGTGGGTAACCTGAAGTCACCAGCTTTTACCTAATGCCTTTTCCTTATTCTGCTTTGGGGCTTGTGATCTAGGCACTTCGTTTTTTATCTATGACCAAGCCCCCACTTAACATTCCTCTTTCAATAACTATATCTAAATCCAGTTTCCCTGACACAAGTTCTTGCACAGACAGCTGGTCCAGAGCTCAAGTCCCTCCAAAGGATCAGTTCTCTTACTTTGGAGCACATTTAAATCAGGTGTACTCTGCAGATAAAATATGGGGCACCCAGTTACATTTAAATTTCAGATAAACAACAAATAAGATCTCATATGAATATAGTAGGTCACTTGTAATATTTGAAACATACTTGTAATAAAATTATTTAAATGTCAAATTTAATTGGACATCTTGTATTTTCATTTTCTAAATCTGGCAACCCAACCTAAGCAGATTCCTGGGTCTCACCTCCAGAATTCTTCTGAATTGGCATGTCTGGGGTACATTGAGACATGGAGCTAAAGAATATACTTCATAAAACCCTTATCCAACACTAGAAACCTGTTTGCAGCCCCTTCTGCTTGATACTCAGAGCCTGAAGTCTTTCCATAGAATCATAGTCCTGAACATACACCTTCCTCTCTTACGAATAACCCAGACTCTCAGCCCTTATCTTTCTATGCAGGGAAGCCAATCTGTATAGAATGGTTGTTTCCCAAAGCCCATAGCTCCAGAGAGTATAGGAAAACTGTGCAAATAATTTTGTTTTGTTTTGTTTTTCAGGTACTAGGGATTGAACCCAGGGACACTTTACTACTGAGCCACACCCCCAGCCCTTTTTTTATATTTTATTGAGAGACAGTGTCTTGCTGAGTTTCTAAGGACCTTGCTAAGTTGCCAAGGCTGAACTCATGATTCTCCTGAACCACTGGGATTACAGGCATGTGCCACCATACCTGGCAGTGCAAATGATTTTTAAACTACTCTCAAATGATAGTAATGATAATAGCTATAACATATAGCATTTACTATGTGACAGGCACTGTTCTGAGTGCTTTTACATATGTTAACCCATTTAAGCCTCACAACAAATCCAAAAGGTAGATGCTATTATTTATCTCCACTTTAAAATGAAGAAAACGAAAAACAGATTTTAAGTGACTAGTTCAAGATCATACATCAAATAAGTGGCAGACCTAAGCAGTTTAATCTATTTACAATAACCTTAAATCAAATACTTGATTTCGAGGCAGGGTCCATTAATGGCCCTAAACAAATTGTGAAGTTGACAGTTTGTTTTCCTTAACCCCCACCTGCCTATTGGCCACCCTTTCCCAGTACCCAGTCATTTTCCTGTATTCTCTAATTTTCTTCTTAAGTCCAAAAACCTAACTCAGCAATTTGATCTTCTCAAGTATCACTAAAAACTCCAGGGCCAGTCATTAATAAGACTCCTCTTGCTCTCACAATTGTAGAATAATAGCTACTTTGCTGACCATGGGATCTGGTGTGTGTGAGTGTGCATGTTATCTGTGTGTCTGTGTCATGTGTGTTGGAGGTGGGGTGAGTGATGATATCCAAATATTTTCTAGGTAAATGTAGGCAGCTTCAAGATAAACAGATGGCCAGTGAATACTGGTAGAGTGAATCACATGTGACAATCCTTGCAAGTGGGCTAAATAGGATGCTTGCCCCCCCCCCCACAAAAAATGGAGGTAAAGCTGACTATTGACTATCAGATCAAGACTGATTATGTTAAATGGAATTGTGTGTATCTCCTTTCTCCTCCCTGGAAACAGGCACTGACTCAGGGGAAATCTGCTCCTTTAGCTGCAGATCTCCGAATGGAACACTTCCCGTCTGTGTCCTAATTAATATCTCAGTTCAGCTGAGTGTAATTGCCCTAGAATGCAGAGTTATGTTCAGTGTCTCTTGGGTTCGTTGCACACTAAGGATTCAGATGTAGCTACAGAATGTGTCAGAACCAAGCTGAGAGCTTAAGAAATAAAGCTATTCTGGAAGGGTGGGCAAGCAATAGAATGTTTTTGGAAGAGATAAACAACACAAGAAGTAATTGGTGAAGCTAAGCAAGTAGTTTTTGTCTCTTTCCATATGGAGGGAGTGTTGGAAATGGTTCATTTATTTATTCATTCTCTCATCATTCATCCTTCTATTCAATACATATTTAATGTGGTTCTACTATATGTGAACCACTTTATAAGAAGCTAGTGATGCAAATATGAAAAAGAAAATGTTCTGGTTTTTATAAAGCTTAAGTTCTAGTGAGGAGAGATTGGATGCAGAATCCTGTGCTTTGAATTCAGTAACATGGATCAGGGCCATAGTTTAGTGACCCATTGAGGTCACTATAAGCAAAGAGCCTAGGATCACTAAAGGCTTAGGGTCACTGCCTAAGGTCACAGAGGGGAGCTAACCATGACCATTTGGATGTCCTGCTCCATCATTGCTTCTGAGTCAAAACGTACTTGTCCCTCAAGGTCCACCTCCTATTTTACTCACTCCACAAAACCTTCTCCACAAAAACATCTCACAATAAAATCTTTCTGCTGCTTTCTGAGTCTGTGGCTTTGCTCTTTCCTATTCATTTTGTGTTCTTGTCTAATATCTGTTTTGACCTTGCTGGTAGAAGGGGTGAGTGAGGAGGTTGTCACTGATAAGATAATGACAGGTTTTGCCTAAATTTTATCCATAAGGATCCAGAAAGTAAAACAAGAAAGGAAAGGAAGCTAGTGCAGAGTGTGTTCAAATCTAATTAACTTAAAGAGAAAATAAATTATTGAAAATAAATTATTCGAAGCTCTTTAGAAGCTCACACATTTTCTGAGAAATCCAGAGAACCAAACTTGGAGGCAGTACAGTCAAAAATAGCACTCAAAATCACAAGGCAGAACTGGAGATACCACTTGACACTACTACTGAGCATAAATATCTCAACTTGGGACTGTAAGAAAGACAACCCTGATTCTAGGGAGCTGGCCTGGTTCTATCACCCAGGACTTAGTAGTGCTAGGAGTTGGTCTGGCATTCATAACCAGATATTGATTTTCTCTAAATTAAACATGAGTAATTTCTCAGATCATCCACATCAGACAGGGGCACTCTGTGAGGTGATAAACCAATGTAAAACTATAAACATTACCCCAAACCAAAAGTAACAAGACATCTTCCTAACATAGCTAATATGAGTGACTGCTGCTTCTTTACCAATTACAGACTTAGCCTTAGGCTAGTCTTCCCCATTTCTAGGTAAGATTCATTAAGATATCCACTCAGAATTATAACTGGGTCCCAGCTGCATCTAATTCAGAGCAAGCCCAACTTCTTTAAACCCTCCCTCAATCACCTATCAGAAGCTCAAATCCTATAGTAAGTTCCATCTCACATCCTCCCTGCAATGTGCCTTTTCTCTTCCAGAAACAAGGGATAAATCCAATTTGTTCAACTACTTAAATATGTTCCTGAACAATATTATTTACTGTGGGACCAAACACTACCAGTACAACATTTTCAATTGCTGTCTCTAAAAATTAAATGGAACTACCACTGTACTGATCAGAATGGAGTCCATACAGCATATTGTTTTGTGTACCAGTAACTTCCAATTTGACCTCTGAGTAGGTGGATTTGATTGAAGGAGCATAGATCACATGCTTATACTCTACTTTCTTTGAGGAGTCTGGGACTCCTAATGTAAGGAATTCTCAAAACAGGAAAGTGTTCCAAAGTGCTGAAAAGTTCTAGCAGGTATTATAGGTTCTCCACTCAGGTTCCCATAGATCACTTTTATGATTCTGATGTGCCCATCCTTCATCTGCTGTGGGTAACGCTAATGAAAGCTTAAATCTATAACCTCTGTAGAAGTGTCCTTGGGCAACTGAAGCTGCCTCATCTGAGGGTGCCTGGGAATTATGTTTATACCCTATGGCAGTCCACAGTCAGTGATTAATTAGGGAAGAGTTACAAGATACCTATCCCTTTGTCTCAGGTAGAAAAGACTCTTCAGAGCAATTTATATACCAAGATTTGTCCCAGCATCAGGTTAGGGCTAGATTTAATACAAAATTACATCCTTGTTAAGGTTCTTTCTCTTGTTTATTCTGCTTTCTTACCCTGTTTTCCTCATTCCTCGTAGGATTCTCCTGAGAGCATTCTCCTAATAAACTACTTACACAAGAATCCCTCCACATGGAGACTTACACACTTAAAATTATAAAACATTCATGGAATAAACTGAAAAGGAGACAAATAAGTGGAAAGATATCTTAATTTCATGATTAAGAATTTTTTAAAAAAAATGTCCATACGACCTAAAGTGATCTACACATGAAATGCAACATGTATCAAAATTACAATGTCATTTTTCACAGAAATAAAAAAATCCTAACATCCTAAGGAATCACACAAAAATCCAATAGTGAAAACAAACTTGAGCAAAAAGAACAAAGTTAGAGGTATCACTCTCCATGACTTCAAAACATGTCACAAACCTGTAGTAAGCAAAACAGCATTGTACTGGCATAAAAGCAGATGAAAGGAACAGAAATAAGAGCTCAGAAATAACCTAAATATTTATGGTCAATTGATTTTGACCATAAATATTGGGGAAGAACACATATTGGGGAAAGATCAATATTTTCCATAATTATGTTGGGAAAACTGGATATTAACACACAGAATAATGATGTTAGATCCTTATCTCACAGCACACTTCAAAACAAATTTAAAAAACCAATTAACTCAAAATGTATTAAAAACTTAAACATAATGCCTGAAACTATAAAATTCCTGGAAGAAAACATAGAGTGAAAGTTCCATGATATTGTTCTGGGTATTGATTTTTGAATATGAACCCAAATGCATAGACAATAAAAGCAAAAACAGACAATTGGGATTCTATCAAACTATAAAAGCTTGTGCACAGCAAAGGAAATAATCAACACAGTCAAGAGACAGCTGATGGAAGGGAAGTAAATATTTGCAGACCATACATCTGATAAGGGGTTAGTATCAAAGTTTATAAGGAACTCAACTCAGTAAGAAAAGAGACAACCCAAAATTAAAAATGGGCAAAGGATCTAAATATACATGTATTACAAGAAGACAACAAATGGCCAACAGTCATATTAAAATGTGCTCAGCATCGCTTATCAGGGGAATGCAAATCAAAGCCACAATGGGACATTACTTCTCACCTGTTAGAATGACTATCATCAAAAAATAAGAGATAAGTTTTGGTGAAGATGTGGAGAAACAGATATGTTTGCATATGTTGGTGGGAATGTAATTAGTATAGCCATTATGGAAAACAGAATAAGTATTCATTGAAAACTTAATAATAGAACTACCATATGATCCAGTCTCATTACTAGGTGTATGACCAGAGGAAATTAAATCAGTATGCCAAAGGGACATCCACATTCCCATATTCATTGCAGCATTATTTATAATAGCCAAGTTATGGAATAAACCTGAGTCCATCAACACATGAATGGGTAAGGAAAATGTGGTATAATATAGAAAACGAAATACTGTTATTCAACTTCTTTTTATTTACTTATTGATTCATTGAACACAAATGGAGTACAGCTAT
>JAJEJO010005541.1:0-20958 GCA_020662805.1 Glaucomys volans | reverse complement strand
CCTTCTGACTAACTTTGGCTTGAAGTCTGCTTTATCTGAAATGAGGATGGAAACTCCTGCTTTTTTACTCAGTCCATGTGCATGGTATGTTTTTTCCCAACCTTTCACCTTTAGTCTGTGGGCATGTTTTTCTATGAGATGAGTCTCTTGAAGGCAGCATATTGTTGGGTCTTTCTTTTTAATCCAGTCTGCCAGTCTCTGTCTTTTGATTGATGAGTTTAGGCCATTTATATTCAGGGTTATTATTGAGATATGACTTGTATTTCCTGCCATTTTAGCTTTTTTGGGGTTTTTAGCTTAACTTTGTTTCTCCTTTGATTGACTCTTTCTTTAGTGTAATTCCTCCCCATGTTGACTGAGATTGTTGTTTTTTGTTTCTTCCTCTTGGAATATTTTGTTGAGAATGCTATGTAGGGCAGGCTTTCTCTTTGTGAATTCTTTAAGCTTTTGTTTATCATGGAAGGATTTTATTTCGTCAAATCTGAAGGTGAGTTTTGCTGGGTATAAGATTCTTGGTTGGCATCCGTTTTCTTTCAGAGCTTGAAATATGTTGTTCCAGGTCCTTCTTGCTTTTAGGGTCTGGGCTGAGAAATCTGCTGATGTCCATATTGGTTTCCCCCAGTAGGTAATCTGATGCTTTTCTCTCGCAGCCTTTAAAATTCTATCTTTGTTTTGTATGTTAGGTATTTTCATTATAATGTGCCTTGGTGTGGATCTGTTGTAATTTTGTGTGTTTGGTGTCCTGTAAGCCTCTTGTAATTGATTTTCCATCTCATTCATCATATTTGGGAAATTTTCTGATATTATTTCATTGAACAGATTATTCATACCCTTGGTTTGTATCTCTGTGCCTTCCTCAATCCCAATAACTCTTAATTTTGGTCTTTTCATGATGTCCCATATTTCTTGGAGGTTCCATTCATGATTCCTAACCATCTTCTCTGTTCACATTTGTTTTCAAGATTAAATATTTTGTCTTCATTGTCTGAGGTTCTGTCTTCCAAGTGATCTATTCTGTTAATTATGCTTTCTATTGAGTTTTTAACTTGGTTTATTGTTTCCTTCACTTCCTTGTTTCCTTCAAGGATTTCTGTTTGTTTTTTTCTTAAAACTTCTATCTCATTCTTGAAATGATTTTTTGCTTCCTGCAATTGCTCTATTAGCTGGTTATTCATAGCCTGAATCTGCTCTCTTGTCACATCATTCTCTTCTTGGATCATTTTAATTATGAACATTCTGAACTCCCTTTCTGTCATTCCTTCTACCATGCTGTCTTTGGGTTCTCTTGATATATCATCTAGGTTTTTTTGGGACACTTTCTTCCCGTGTTTTCTCATGTTGCTTGAGTGTCTTCCCCTCTAGTAGTGCAAATCAGAGGGATTGTGATTTCCCTATAAAGACTTAAAGTGTCCCTGCAGATATCCAGTAACTCACCTGATGTTTGAGAGGTGCTTGATTAAGTGGTGACCCATGAAAGCTGCTGTCCCACTACTTCCAGGTTGGGAATGATCAGTGCTTCTGGGCAGAGGCAGCCTGGTGTTAATAGACAATCAGATACAGCAAGGTGCTAGACCCCAGGCCAGGCTGTGGACCTGGGCACTAGACCAAGTTGCGGTGGGGGCACAGAACTGTGCTCAGTGATGGAGACACTGGTCTTGAGAGCCCAGGGTGGCCTGAGCTCCTCGCTGGGGGCTCAGTTGGTGGCAGGTGGTCACTCTCTGCCAGGGAAACTGTGAAATAGAACCGAAGGGCCCAAACTCCCCGCTGGAGCCAGCGACTCCCTCCGCTCCAGGCCAGACCTCCCCAGGAGATGCCTCGCAGTGGCGGGGAAGACTAGAAGACCGGAGCTCAGCTCTGAGGACTCAGGCAGCTGCAGATGGTCACCCTCTGCCAGGGAAGCTGCAAAATGGCGCCAAAGGGCCCAAACTCCCCGCCAGAGCCAGCAACTCCAGCCGCTCCAGGCCAGACCTCCCCAGGAGACACCACGCAGTGGCGGGGAAGCCTGAATAATTTCCATGTGCTGGAATCTAAGACATCTACATGTATTATTTCCGATAATCCTCAAAACAAATCACAAAAGTACAGTCTATAACAAATGGGAAATTTGAGGCTTGTGAACATTAAGAGGCAGATCCAAGTTCACACAGATGGTAAGTGGCTGACCTTAGGTCTGTTTGACTTCAAAGCACACATGCTTTCCCATACTTTCCATTTTTGACAATGCACCAATATTTCTATAATGTACAATATAAGAAAGACTTTGAGAAACTAGCATGGCTGACAGATATACCAGCAGCTCTCTGATAAATTTTCTTATAAAGGATGTTTGCTATTGTTTAATGACTTCACCTATAATCAACTAAGGCTAGGACACATCGGCACATTATTTTTATTATTATTATTGTTATTACCACCAGGGATTGAACCCTGGGGTGCTGAACCCTGAGCCACATTCCCCAACCCTTTTTATTTTTTTGTTTTGAGACAGGGTCTCACTAACTTGCTTTCAAGACCTTATTTGCTGGGGTGACCTTTAACTTGTGATCCTCTTGCCTCAGCCTCCTGAGCTACTGGGATTACAAGCATGCCTGTCTGGACATAATTTTTTTAAATGATGAAGTTTTTCTTTCTAGAAAGTTTCCAGAACCTTACATTAACGATTCCTATGGTTGGAATCAACTTTTTAAGAAGGGACAGGAGCTGGGCATGGTGGTGCACGCCTGTAATCCCAGCAGCTCAGGAGGCTAAGACAGGAGGATTGAAAGTTCAAAGTCAGCTTCAGCAACTCAGCAAGGCCCTAAGCAACTTAGTGAGACCCTGTCTCTAAATAACATATAAAAGGGGTTGGGACATGGCTTAGTGGTAAAGCACCCCTGGGTTCAATTCCTGGTACCAAAAACGAAAAAGAATGGACATGAGCTGAAGTCAGGTCATCTTGTCAATGATATCACAAGTACAAAATCCCTAATGCAGAGTACAACTTCCCACAAAGGAAACATGTGACCTGTGAAGAGACATACCATTCAATCAACAAGCAACTTCTCTCACTTTCCTTCCTATAAATTTTCCCACCAACAACTGATGGGGGAACCGAGTTGAAGTCTTTTTTCTCTTTTAGCTCCTGGTCTTGTGGTTTATGAAATGATGTTTCTTCTCTTTGCAAAAACTCAACATTGGCTTCTATGCTGGTCAGGCAGTAAGCTCTTGCTTTATAACACATCCCCTCTATTATTAAAGTCCATATATAAATTCGAAGTAATGGTGTCACCTTCCTCTTTTCACAATGAAACTTCTTACTAGGATAATCCATGGGAATAATACTGTTTTTGTTCATGGTTTCTCTGAGTGGAAGAACATCTGAGCTCTTAGTCAATCAACATGCAGAAAACAGGAGGAAAGAAGGGAATTAAAAGACCTCCCAGACATTAAAGCTACACTAGGCAATTAATACATCATTAAAGGCTCCCTATTAGATACAGAAGAATATAAACAGATTTAGAAAATTCTGGATACCACCCAGTCACAGGTAGCATCAACAACATGGAGGGAGACAATTGACTTTTCTTCTAAGAGACTAAGCCACAAGATTCTCTTTAAAAATATTTTTCTACATTTTTATTGGTGCATTATAATTGTCCTTAATAGTGGGATTTGTCGTGATGTGTTTGTACATGCACAAAATGTAACAATATAATTTCATCAATATCATTACCCAGTATTTCCCTCCTCCCTCACCTCCTTTCTCCGTGTGGTCCCTTTCCTCTTTTCTGCTGATCTTCCTTCAATTTTCATGACATCTTTCTCCCCACACTCCTTTCTTTCAAAATATTTTTTAAAGGAACGTCGAGTAGAGCCACAATTCCTAGGGATCTACCTTTCAGATTCTGTTTGGTACTCTTTAAATCATTTCTAGATGATTTATAATACATAACACATTATAAATACTATGTAAATAGATGCTACACTATTTGGGGAATGACAAGAAAAATGTTTGTACATGTTCAGTACAGACTTTCCAAAAAATAATTTCATTCTGTAGCTGGTTCAATCTTCAAACATGAAATCCATGCAAATGGAAGGTGGATTGTATTGTTTTAATTGTGGCAAAATCACATAAAATTGGCCATCTGAACCATTTTTGGCACTCAGTTCAGTAGTTTTAAGTATATTCTCACTGCTGTGCAACAGATCTTCAGAACTGTGAAACTAAAACTCACTACCATGTAACCAACAAATCCCCATTCTTCCCTTCTTCCAACCTTTGGTAACCACCATTTACTTTCCAGCTCTCCAAATTTGACTATTTTAGATAACTCATATAAGAAGAATCATAAAATGTTTGTCTATTTGTGACTGACATTGAACTTAGCATATTGCCCTAAGGTTCATTCAGATCCTGTTTTAATTACCTTAAAGGTCCTCCAATAAACAAGAGAGTTATGTGTTAATTGTGGCAAAATACACATAATGTAAAACTTACCTTTAGTGATGCTTAGTGGATTTACAATACTGTGCAACTATCATTGTTATCTGTTTCCAGAACTCTTTCATGACCCCCAAAGAAAGTCTCATACTCATTAAGCAATCATTATTCCTCTTTCCTCCCTCCCTCTCCCCTGTGGCAACCACTAACCAGCTCTCTGTCTAAATGAATTGACCCATTCAGGATATTTCATGCAAAAGAATCATGTAATATGTGGCCTTTGATATCTGATTTATTTTACTAAGCATAATGTTTTCAAGGTTCACCCATGTTGCAGCATGTGTCAGAGCTTCATTCCCTTCTAAAGCTGAATGATATTCCATTGTACATATGTATACCATTTTGTTCATACATTTATTGTTAATGGACATTTAGGTTGGGAACATCTTTTGCATATTGTAAAGAGTGTTGCTATCAATGTGTGTATACAAATATATATATATATATATATCAATGTGTGTATACATATATCAATATGTGTATACAAATTTTTATTTGAACATGTTTTAAATTATTAGATCATATACTTGAAATTTATGAAATTTTATTAAATAATATTTTTTCTATATGCCTTGTCAGGAAACTATGATTTTTTTTCATTCTTTGGCAAGTTGCTGCTATGTGCCCAGTGGGAAATTTCAGCACATAGTTTTGAGAAGGTAATTCTATAGGCCACAATTAAGAGCAATATTAACAGTATGAATACAACACAAATCTCTTCAAAATACTATCTATTTTTACCAATTTCCTGAAGCCTCTTCTCAGAGTAGTAACATACTGTGTGATACTATATATATATATGTATATATATACATATATATATACACACACACACACACACACACACACACACTTAAGAATAGTGTTTCATATCTTATTTAAATATATGATATGTGGAGATTGAGTCTCTCAAATGAGAAGCTGATTAAGTCCTTCCAGTATCAGAATTAGCTCTCTTATTTCTCATATATCCTCAGATACATGTACACTAGTGTCTTACATAAGATACTGGGTATAAACCTGAGTTCCAAATGTGCCCAGCTTCATCATTCAGCAGCTACATGACCATGGACAAGCTTTTTGTTTAACCTCTCTGTGTATTGGTTCCCTCACCCATAAACTGGAGAGAATAACTTCTATTCATTCTGTTTTTGTGAGAATAAGTTCATATTTAAGGAATTTAAAATAATACCTATTTCAATGCTTTATTTGTTATTATTATATCCAATAGCTATTATGATATCTCTAACATAGCAAATAACCATGATTAGCTACATTAAAAATAGCCAATATTAGGTACAATAGGTAATGTAGCAAATAGCCATTATTTAATATAGCTAATAACTTTTATTATTAGCAAATATTAGCTGGTAGTAGTAGTAGAAGAGTAGTAGTAGTATTAGAATTTAGAGACATTTGGAAGTAAGTTCAAATCTCAGATCTGGAAAACACAGATAAGTAGAAACATAGCCCATGCACATGGATTAGAAGAATTAAAATTGTTTAGATATTCATAGTACCCAATGTAATTTATATATTCAACAAAAATACCTATTAAAATCCTAATGGCATTCTTCACTAAAATAGAAAAAATTCACATGGAAACATAAAAGACCCCCAAATAGCCAAAACAATTTTAAGAAAAGCAAAGTTGGAAGCATCACAGTTCCTGAAATTTCAAATCATATTTCAAATTATATTTCAAAGCTACAGTAATCAAAGTGTACTACTGGCATAAAAATAAACACATAAACCAGTGAAACAGAATGAAAAGTTCAGAAATAAATATAAGAATATGTGGTGCTATGGTTTGTATATGGTTTGAGTGTGTCCCCAAAAGGTTCAAGTGCTGGAAGCTTGGTTCTATGTGTGGTGGTGCTGAGGTGATGAAATGTTTAAGAGGCAGGGTCTAATGGAAGGTAATTATGTTGTGAGAAGAATACCATCAGAAGGGATTAATGCTGATCCTATGGAGTGAGTTCTCACAAGAGCAGATTATTATAAAGCAAGGACACTCTATACCCTACGCCCCTTTTGTATGTGTTCATTTCCCTTTTTACTTCTCTACCATGTAGTGATGTAGCTAGAGGCCCTCACCAGAGGTCAAATAGATAGAGCCACCTGATTTTGGACTTTGAGCTTCCCAAACTGAGTTAAATGAAGTTCTTTTCTTTACAAAGTAGCCAGCATCATTATTCTGTTTTAGTAACAGAATATAGACTAATACACGTGGTTAACTAATTTTTGACAAGGGTGCCAAGATGGCACACAAGGAAAAGAATAGTCTCTTTAATAAATGGTTCTTGGAAAACTGTATATCCACGTGCAAAAGAATGCAGTTGGAACCTTATCTTACATTGTACACAAAATTCAACTCAAAATGAACAAAAGACCCAGAAACTACAAAACTCAAAGGAGAATTTAGAAGAAAACTCCTGGTCATTGACCTTGATGATGATTTTTTGCATACACAGCAAAAACTCAGACAACAAAAACAAAAATAAATAAATGGAACTATTTCAAACTAAAATTTTTATTCATACCAAAGGAAATATAATCAACAAAATGAAATGGCAACCTACAAACTGAAAAAATATTTGCAAACCATATATCTGACCAGGCATTAATGTCTAAAATCTCTAAAGAACTCATACAAATCAATAGTACAAAATTATTCCAATTAAAAACAAGACAAAACTGGAACAAACATTTCTCCACAGAATATACAAAAATGACTAATGGGGTACAAAAAGGTGCTCACCATCACTAATTATCAGAGAAATGCCAAGCAAAACCACTATGAGATATCACCTCAGACCTGTTAGGATGGTTATTATAAAAATATTTAAAAAAAAAAAATGCTGGTGAGGTTGTGAAGAAAAGGGAACCCTGTACACTGTTGGTGGGAGTATAGATTGATATAACTATTCAGGAAAGCAGTATGGAGGCTTCTAAAGAAATTACGAAGGGAAGTACTATATGATCCAGAAATCCCTTTTCTAGGCATATCCCAAAGGAAAATTAAACTATCACCTCAAGAATATTGTACTCCCATGTTCATTGTAGCATTATTTACAATACTCAAGAGGTGAAAGCATTCTGAGTGTCTAGTGAAAAACAAATGGAATATATATTAGACTATTATTCATACATAAAAATTAGATCTTAGCATTTACCACAATGTGGATGAGTGCTGGAGGCTATTTTTGTTAAGTGAAATAAACCAGACACAAAATAAAAATATTATATGATTTTTTAATAAGTACAATCTAAAAAATCAAATATATGGAAATAGAAAACAAAATAGGGTTACTTAAGGCAGGGGTGGGGTGAATAGAATTTGGAGAGATGTGGATCAAATGATACAAAATAGCATATATGTAGGATGAATACGTCTAGGGGTCTAACATATGACATAGACAATAACATTATACTGTATCTGGGATTCATGTTTAATGAGTACATTTTAGCTGCTCTTGCTACAAAATGAAAAGAACTGTGAGATGATGTATATGTTAATTTGCTTCACTATTATAACCTTCTTACCATCTATATTTATCTCCATATTAGTCTGTTTTCTGTTGCTATAATAAAATACCTAGGGCTTAGAATTTTATAAAGCAAATTTATTTAACTCACAATTTTGAAGGTTGAAAGTCCAAAATCAGAGGGACCCATTGTTTGGTCTCTGGTGGGGGCACTCCTGGCTGTAGGCAGAAGGGATCATATGGTAAGACAGGAAGCCAGAGGGATTAAGAGGCCAGGTTTTCTTCTTTATAATAGGTCACTTTCTGCAGAACTCACTCTGTAAGACCAGAATTAATCCCATCTGAAGGTGATGCCCAACTCCCACTGACCTAATCATTTTGCACTAGACTCCATCTTTTAAAGGTTCCACCACCTGTCAATATTGCCACACTAGAACCTCCAGGGGATATGCTCAAACCATAGCAATCCCATAACATCATGTTTTATAGCTCTATAGCTAAATATTATAACAAAATGTAGTTTTAAAAAATTCCAGCTCTGTTAAATACTAACTCTTCCTTGGCTTCTACTCCTTTCTGTATCACTGTTAACTTGATGCTTGCAAAACACAAACATGCACACTCGTATTCACACATGTGCAGACTCCGGTGTTATATCTCTTTGAGAAAGACTGGCTAATTTTCAGCCACTTTCTGTCATCTGTGTTCTCATCCTTGTCATCCTGTGAAACTGAATTGTAGTTCTATGGGGCCATGTAATCAACTGCATTCAGGACAAATGGATGTGGATGGAAGGGATGAGAACTACTTCCATGTCTGGCCTATAAAATCGTTCAAGGACCTTTTTACATCTTCATTTTCTCATGTCCTAGATTGTTGCAGAAGATCAAGTTGGGAACACCAAAATTCCAGAAAATGATGATTGGGTCCCAGAGTTACCATGTGGGAGGTTATCCACCAAACTTTTGATTGGATTAATGAGTTGAATAAGAAATAAATCCTTCACTATATCAAGTCCCTAAGACACTGAGATTGGTTTTTTTGTAGCAATTAATCTTTAAGCCCAATAAAATAATGCTATAATTTTGGTGTTCAATACTTAGTTAAAATTGTCACAACCTCAGCTGAAATGCACACATTTCAGGTATAAAATTTGTTTCAAATCTAGGATCTTCTCTCCATTTCTGTACAAACTAATACATCCAAACAGGACTGTGATGATGAGGAGGCAAGTGAGACACTTAGGGCTCAAGCTTTAAGGAGGCATAACTCTCAACCTTGCAAAAATTAAGGACTGACTCCTAAGAGTGATGCCACCTTAAATTTGGCACCCTAGGTGCCTCACTGACCTCACCCTCATCTCAGTCCTGCATTCCAGTGTCCCTGGTGGTAATATGCTCTGCTCCATTTCCTGACACTGATGTTGACTCTGGCAGCTTCCTGACAGCCTGCTTAGCTTCCAATTTGCTGTTACCTGTAGCAAGTTAATTGACTTCTTTGAATCTCAATTTCCTCTTCTGAAAGCAAGAGTATCTGGTTCATAAGTTTCAATAAATGGTGCTGTGGATACTATTATTATTCTCAGAATTGCTAAGGTGAAGAAGTGAATTCCTCATATCTTCAGTATTCCTGTTACCACAACTGTTGCTCTCCTGTTCCTCTGGTCACTCCTTGGCATCTGTGTGAAATAAGAATTATATGGATATGCAGACTTAAAAAGAGCTACAGTTACAAGGCCAAAGAAGATTCATTTAGAAACCTAAGACATTTTTGGGCCTGGCCCTTACTTGCTGTGCAGACAATGGAAGGTCACATGTTCTCCCTCTCCACCAGCTGCTGAGCTGGCTGACTTTCCCCAACCTCTCCACAAGGATGGTCTGCTCTGCCATGATTTCCTTGGAGGAATTAATTTCCCCCTTGTTTTGGCTCACTGGCTGTCCCTATCTTGGGGACACATCTGTTCAATGGCCATGTATGCCCAGGAACAGTATCCAGAGGTACCATTTTGGGACTGATGATAGGCCAAGTGTTGGAAGCTCTACCAGTTCAGCACTCTCCACACACAATATTACCTGACACACATACCTACATACATGCTCAGATTGCAAAAATATACCTTCCTTAGGATTCTAGTAGAGGTAGTTTCTGGGCTGACTGATCCAAATCTCCTACTTCATACTGGTAGTTATTATAGTTTCCATCTAGAATGCCCCTCAAAGATTTATGTGTTGAAGGCTTGTTCCCCAGCTGGTGGAGCTATTGGGAGATGGTGGAAATTTCAGGAGGTAGGGCATAGTAGCAGGAAGTAGGTCACTAGGGGGTGTGCCCTGGAATGATGTATCTTGTTCCCAATCTCTCTCTGTCCCTTTCTCTCTCTGCCTCCTTCCTGGCTACCATAAGCTGAGCAACTTTCCTCTGCCATGATGTTTTGTCTTGCTTTAGGTCCAAAGCAACAGAGTTAGCCAACCATGGAACAAAGACTCCAAAACTGTGAGCCAAAGTAAGTCTTTCCTCCTTTAAGTTCACTTATGTCAGGTATTTTATCACAGTGATGTTAAGCTGATATTAAGTAATCTAAAGGATTAGACTTCCATCCATATTATTTTGAATAAGGGAAGCTGAGGATTAAAAAACAGGAAAGGAAATATGGAGGATGGAGATGCTCTGCTGCTAAAAATATAATGCAAGGAGATGTGGGGAGAGAGAGAAGGAAATAGATAAGGAATATCAGGGGAGAAAAAAATCCAGGATGAAAAGGACTGGAGAATGCTATGCTATAGGGGGCAAGGAAAATAAAAAAGACAGAAGAAAAAGAAAAATAAAGAAAAACTTTGGAGCACAAAAGGAAGGGGAAACAAATAGAAATGTGAGAAAAGGAAAAACAGACTGAAAAGTAATAGTGGGGGAGTGAGAAAGTAACAACTCAAGAGTCATGGGGGTGGGGATTGAGAGGCAGGACTCATGTCTCAGTTTAGTCAAGATAGTGTCAGATAGTTACAGAATGGCCAACGGATGACCAGTCTTGCAGTGACAGGACTTAGGGTAAGCTCAGTAAGTTGTGAACCCTCTCAAGGACTGGGAGAGACTTATGAGTCAGATACCCCAAGGCTATGTTCACTCACCTGGGGCCATTTTCGGAATGCTCTCAGATATCTTAAAGGCTGCATGACAAGTTTGTTGCAGTTTTATCTCACTTTATGTCTGTCATGGGTGCTGGATCAAATAGGGAAATCAGAAAGACAACTACCTGGTCACTGTTTCTTCACAACTGTTGCTTTGGATGCCCTAGATTTTGATACTATTCTTAGGACAATAGTGAAATCATGAAGAGAATGATAAGGCAAATGAACATGTAAGCAGGGGGTCTGGTTCAAGTTGCCATCCATTTCAATGTCTCCCTTGTTTCTCTTGGGGAATCAGATAAATCTAATCATTTACGAAAAACAAAGGGCACAAAGAGGGGGAAAGGAAAGTTAGAACTGTGAACCACTGGGAATCATATTTTGCTGTTATCCACTCCTCATGGAACTCAGAAGGATGATGCTGGCAGGAGGAAGGAAATACATTCCAATCTGATGAGCCTCAGAGACCCAATGCTGCTCCTCTGCCTTGTCCTATGTTTGTATCCTAGATATAATTCCAATTCCTAAAGTAAAAGGACCTCCCAAGAACATGGAAACTAGCTGAGTCCATTAAATTACTACTTCTGTGGTGACCATGTAGCACAAGTAAGATTGGTAGACAGTCATTAGGTGCTGAGGATGAATGAGGACTACTGTCAATTAAGCAAATAGCTTTAAATTCCCGAAACTTGTCTTATCTCGTTCCTTTCCTTCTCCCCTTTTCTCCTTCACCCCTGTATTTTTACATCTGCTGTACACAGTTGGGTTATTTATCCACCTTTGTTCATGATCAACTATCATTACTGGCTCGTACATAGCTTTATTAGTGTGTGTGTGTGTGTGTGTGTGTGTGTGTGTGTTTGGTACCAGAGATTAAACCAAGGAATGCTTAACTACTGAACTACATTCCCAGCTCTTTTTATTTTTCATTTTGTGATAGGGGGTAGCTAAGTTGCTTTGGTCTGTGCTAAATTGCTGAGGCTAGCCTCAAACTTGGAATCTTCCTGCCTCAGCCTCCCTAGTCACTGGGATTACAGGTGTGAACCACCACACCCAGTTCTTAACGTATTGATAAAACAAATATGACAACTATGAAACTATCACCCAATGCCAAAAACGACATTGCCAACAAATGTAAATCTACTTGCATACTCCTATTTTTGTCTTTTCCCTTTACCTATTTCCTTGCTATCAGAAGTAATAAGTGTCCCATATTCTGTGTATTGCTCCAATGCTTTCCTTTTTACTTTCAATTTGTACACATATGTATATATATACACATATATATGGAGTGGGGGATGCAATGGTTCTTTGGCCATTCAGTTGTTTACCAAGCTGTGTGACCGAAGGCAAGTTTCTTAATGTCTCCGGGTCCATAAAATAACAATAACAATAGTACCTACCTCAGAGGATTTGTTGTGAAAATTCTGCACCTTCCTACACATAGAGTACTTAGAGAAGTTCTTGGCATGAATTAGGATAGCAGGAGTAGTAATACCCTGATATTCCCTAATTTGCTCTTTTCCTACTTTGATGGGTCATTTGATACCTCCTCCATGAATACTAACTTGATTTAACTATTTGAAACCAATTCTTAATTTTCCCTGCATCCTCATGGTACCTGTTCACATGTGCACTGAAGTCAGTTTTGTACCAAGCTAAAAACAAAACTATTTCCCTTTAAAGCAGTGATGCTTTATCTTATCAACACATTAAAATTATCTGGGAACTTTTTAAGAGTCCTGATTCATGTTCTATGCTGGACCAATTAAATGAGAGTCTCTGGGGATGAAATCTACACATTGACATTCTTTAAAGTTCTCCGAGTGATTTTAATGTGCAGTCAAGGCTAAGAGTCATGCTTTAGAGCTGGAGTTAGCAAACTCTGGCCTACCGGTCAAATCAAACTCACTTTGTACTTTGTAAGTAAAGTTCTATTGGCCCATTTGTTTATGCATTTTCTTTGGCTAATTTCATCCATATAATGAATGGCAAGGTTGAGTAGTCTACGAAGGAGACCATATATGTGGCAAAGGCTTAAATCACTTATTATCTGAACTATTATAGGAAAATTAAAACCAAATAATCTGAATATAGGGACCTTGCCTTATTCATCTCTGTATTTCCTGCCTAGCACAAAGTGCTTAGCACAGCACTTTGCTTATAGTTGTTTAATAAGAAATTGCCCAAAGAACAGACATAACTGAGATAGGTCCTGAAGGTCCTGTCTGCCAAATACAAGTGTGAACTTTCTTTTTCCAATAGTGCTGACATTGGCCAGAGTTTTAAAGAATTCCAGTTTCCTTATTGGTTGAGGAAAGGTGACTAATGAGGCCATCAGAAACACAAAATCATGGAAGCTAGCTTGCTTTGATTCCTGCACTGATTCTCAGAGCAACTCAGCAGCCTCCTCACCATTGCCATCTGGGAGACTTCAGTTTTATGATCTCTCATTGGCTCCCATCTCTCCCAGGTCCATACAGATTGAAAAACCCTTGAACTGGTTGACATTTGGAGACCAGTCATTCGTATATAAGGTAGCCTATTTCCCCCCTCACTGATTTATCTGGTGGGATGCCTTGTTTAATTATTTGTGTCACTTGGTTTAAATAGAGGCTTTAGATTCAGGGAAAACTGGGTGTGAATCTTGGCTTTGTGACATTTTGTCTATTGTTTACTGGCTCTGATCCTATTTCTACACATACAAAAATGGATATAAAAATACATACTTTATGAGGTATGTGGAGTAAACGAGATAATGCCTTAAAAATACTAAGCACAGTACTGGGTAAATAGTAAGTACTCCAAGGATGCTATTATTATCTTCTTCACAGATATAATCATCAACTGAGGATTTATCCCCTCTGCCATGTTATAAGCCCCTTGAAGGCAGGCCATGTCCTAACCATTTCTGCATCCTTACCATGCCTGGTACATAGTCAACTCTCAATGTGCATATTGCTAAGATCCTATTCAACTTTGGTCCCAAATGGGGACAGGGATAGAGATATGAAGCTCCACCTTACCTTTCACTGCCTATTATGGTTTGGAATGTGGTATCCCCTGAAAATCTCATGTGTTAGACAATGCAAGAATGTTCAGAGCTGAAATGATAAGGTTATGAGAGCTATAACCTCATTAGTAGATTAATCATGGATTAACATTTGATTAGAAGCCAGGCATGGTGGTGCATGCCTGTAATCCCATCAATTTGGGAGGCTGAGGCAGGAGGATCACAAGATAGAAGTCAATCTCAGCAAGTCTGCTAGGTACTAAGCAACTTAGTAGATACTACCTCAAAATAAAAAAAAAATAAAATAAAAAGGGCTGGGGCTGTAACTCAGTGGAAAAGCCCCTCTGGGTTCAATCCACAGTACCAAGAACTTTTTTATTAGATTCTTGGGTGGTAACTGTAAACTGGTGTGGTGCTGCTGGAGGAAGTAGGTCCCTGGGAGATACCCTTGGGGATTTTATCTCGTACCCCTAGCACCTTGGGTTCCCCCCACCTCCTTCCTGGCTGCCATGAGCTGATCAGCTTTAATCAACCACACCCTTAGCCCTTAGGCCGTGTTTTTGATTCATCTTGGGCCCAGAGCAATGGAGTTGGCTGACCATGGACTAAATCTCTGAAACTGTGAATCCAAACTAAAACTTTCCTCCTCTAAGTTGTTCTAGTCAGGTATTTTGGTCACATTAATGAAAAGCTGACCAAAACAATCTCCATGGTCTGAATCTCATAGCATCTATGTGTTAATTAAGGCCATATATCAAAAATAGGCATTGAACATGTGGCATATATACCAGCCTTGGGGTCATGGAAAATTAATTTTCCTACATTCTCCAAATGAACAGTAACTTTATTAAAATCCCCATCTGTGACAAATATGTAGTGCACTTATTTTTCAAGGAGAAAGACGCTGTCACTGGGGTGGTATTTCCAAAATGCTTGTCTCAACAAGTCTAAATTGCTAAGATAATGCTTAAATTCAAATCTTGAGGACATGTGAAAGGACAGACCCAGTCTTTGACAGGAAAAGAGAATAAAAAAGGAATTCTAAAGCTGGCAAGCATCTTTCCTGATTCAACACTGAATTGAGTTGAGGGACTTGGAAATGTAATTGTTTATAATAATAAAATGCCACTGTTCTGAGGCTCCCAGCATGTCTAGACTTGACCATTTTCACTGATTTATTTAACACTATCCTCAGAAGGATAAATGGGACAGACACCTCCACCAGTGAGAGATGGCTGTGGGGCAGTATCAAAACCCTTGTCAGTTCAACAGCAATCAGCACAAAATCTGAGATCCTGATTAAAGGTCAGGTTTCTGTTTATTCAAACAAAGAGCAAAACCGAAGGAGGGCAAAGTTTACTTTCCTCAGCTCTTGCCTCCTCTTTCTCTGCCCTTTGTCTGGCCACCACCCTGATCCCAAATTAGGTGATACATTTTTTAATGCTCTTACTTTTAAAAAATTATTGAGGTGAAGTTCACATAATATAAAAAGAGTTGTTTTTTTTTCCCCCACAAGTACTAGGAATCAAACCCAAGATCTTGCACACGTTAGGCAAGCACTGAGTGATATTCCCAGTCCTTTTTAAATTTTATTTTATTTTGAAATAGGGTCTTGCTAAGTTGCCCAGGCTAGCCTCGAACTTGCAATCTTCCTATCAAGATCTCCTGAGTAGCTGGAATTATAGGCATGTGACATGATGCCTTGGGAAATAAAACTTATTAAAAACAATTTTATTGGGTCTGGGGTTGTGGCTCAGTGGTAGAGTGCTTGCCTAGCATGTGTGAGGCACTGAGTTCAATTCTCAGCACCATATAAAATAAGTAAACAAAATGGAGAAAAATTTTTTAAAATGTTTTTATTGAGGTAAAATTGATACAGAAAACTATACATATTTAATGTGTATACCTTGATGAGTAAGGACACATGCATTACAACTGTTGAAATAATCACTGTAAACATGGTAATAGACATATCCATTGTCTCCAAAAGTTTCCTTGTGTCCCTTTGTATTAGATGTACCCTCTTAAGAAATTTTGACATTCATATTATAGTTGCTCAGTCTTAAATGAATAACAAAGCTACATACAGGAATTTGCATTACACAGAGGTCATTAGATTCAAAATAAAGGAATGACATGGTAATAGAATATTGAGAGTAGAAGAGAATATTCTGGGTGACAACATTCTTCTTTTACCACTATCCCATTTTCTCTTGTTATGAAATGTAGTAGCATGCCTTAATACATGTTAATGATTTAAGGGGATAGCAATTAAATAAAACTAAAATGAACTTTGGAAGAAACCAAGAAAAAAAATCTTGACATGAGTTGGTATTTCTATGAATACTGCTCAGTTTCATAACATTGTGGAGCAAAAGGGACTGTGAATAAAAGTTACCTTATAAAAATGAGATAAAGGGAAGTCATTGGATGAGGCTGAAAAAAATGTTTGGTATATGTTTCTTTGAGGATAAATAGCAACTGGGTGGTTGATAAATAGGTCTGACTTCATAGCATACCACCAGTACAGTCTCATAGAGTGCAACACTCAAAAGAGCCCCATGCTTGGTCTTGAATGGATGGTCTCTGGTGACTGTCTTAAAATCCTTAATTTTATCTTTGAGCTTGTGTTTTGTTAGCAATACCACATGGGATAATGAAGCATGTGCACATGGGCCTTACAGACTTGATTACATGTGTTTCCTTTTCCTGTTACCTTCTCACCTCCCCACCTCTCTGGGAAGGGTTCCTCTGTTCCCTGGTACGTACAAAATTGAGAAGAAGGGAAGTCACTAGATGAGGCTGTAAAAGACCTTTGCTAAATGTTCCCTTGAGGAACTCTTGCTGGCTGCTTCCTCTCCCAACACATCCCGATCAATGACTACTGGCTCAATTCATTTCCAGTGGGGGCCTGCTACAAGGGGGTCATGTACAGGTGTGTGTGTCTTGCAGTGTCTCAGAGAAGGGCATGCTACCCTGGGGTGGCAGTTCCGTGGCACATTTGTCACATGACTTGGCAGGGGCAAAACCCTCAGCCAGCTTGATTCGGATACCAGGCATGTCCCACTGTAACAGTCTGCAATTCCTTAAGGGTCACTAATTCACTGTGAGTTGGGAAGGCTGTCCTGAGGCAAGATGAGATTGGCTTCTCTGTCCCCACATTGGGTATAGAATATCAGGTTGATGACTGTAGGAAGGGGGAACCTGATATGCCATGTTGATGACTTGTAGGAAGGGCCCTGTAAGCATTTGTAAGGGTTTGCATTTACTTGGCATTTATCTGCATGTCCAAGGAAGCATGGCATTAAATACACACATGTACACACAGACACACACACAAACCACCATGACAATCATGACAGGGGACTGCAGTCTTAAAGACAGAGTAGTTGCACTTTTTCATATTCCTCTCAATAAGGTCACCTAACAAAACTGTACTATATATATATATATATATATACACACATATATATACATATATATATATACACATATATATACACAATATATATATACAAACATATATACATACATTAATATATACCTATATTTATATATAAATATATATACATATATATGTGTATATATAGATATATAAATTCTGACAGGTGGAAAGAAGTCAGCCCAATTAGGGACCTTGGGATCTGAGGAAACATGTTGCAGTGAGTACATCCTGGGTTTTCTTTTTTCCTCAAATATCCCAGACTAGTGTCAGAGAGACCACCAACCTGGAAACAACCCAGAAACACCAGTGGCACAGATTACTTAAAAAGTCCTAACAAAAAGCCTGCTTTCTGTAGACAAAAGACTAGAAAAGGGAAGGCCTAAAAGACAAAAACCTTTTAGATAATGACTGTTCTACTTTAGTCAAATACTGCAGAAAAAATATGGTCCCACACCACCTATGCAAAGGCTAAATGGAAAAACCTATTGCTCTGCCCTCACCAGATGCTCCCCTGCTCACTTGCTAAGGATGGTGTCAGAGACTGCTAAATGAGGTAATGAGCCCCCATGGTGAATGTGGAGATCATGGAAGGAGCCTGGACTTCTACTCCAAACCAGTGGTGATAAGACACTGTTCCCTCTCTCTGCTGGGGTGGTGTCAAAGAAGGCCAAGTCTAAGTCAGGAATTTTACTACTGCCCAATGGTAAAGACCTTCCTCCCTCACCCCATACCATGAAGGCTATGTAGGAAGAAGCACAGGACAAAATTCTATGAGCTAGGATGGTATCAGGGTGGGATTATTGGAATTCCCACCCATGTCTAGTAGTAGAAAGGTGTCCCCCCTCCCACAAGGTACTAGAGGAACCAAGTGGAAACAAGTACTTTGCCTCCCATCTGATTATAATGGGAAAGCACTCCTATTTCCTGCTGTTGCAGCATCAGAGATGTCCTGCTACAATAGAAAGCTTAAAGAGACCCAAAGCTGCCTAACATAATACTCAAAATGCTGAGGATACAATTAAAAAAATCACTCATTATGTCAAAAACCTGGAAAGTCACAAATTGAACAAGAAAAGACCAATTAACTGATGGTAATAGCACGATGACAGAGAAATTAGAATTATTTGACAACAATTTTAAAGCAGCCCACATAAAAACCTCAGCAAGCAACTAAAAGCATGCTTGAAACAAATGTCTCAGCAGAGAAATAGAAGACGTAACAAATAACCAGATGGAAATTTTAGGACAAAAAGAATACAATAATACAAATTTAAGGAAAAAGAAAAAACTCAATGGATGAGCTCAATAACACAATGGAGAAGACAGAGGAAGTAATAGTGAACTAGAAGACAGAACAATTGTGATTATCCAATCTGAACAACAGAGAGAAAATGGGAATTAAAAAGTAAGTAGAGTTTCTGGAACCTGTGAGACTATGACAAAGATTTAATAATGTTATTGGAGTCTCAGAAAATAGAAGAAGCAGAACTGAAAATATACTTGAAAAAATAATGGTTGAAAACTTACCAAAACTAATAAGGATATTGGAATAGAGACTTAAGAAGTTGAGGAACCCCAAATAGGATAAACCTAAAGAAATTCACTCCAAGATGCATCTTAGCCAGACTTCTGAAACTAAAGACAGAAAAAAAGATTGAAAACAGTGAGAAAGAAACGTTTACCTAAAGTGTGAAAAAATTTAAATAACAGATTTCTCATCAGAAACCAAGGGGAGGAAAGATTTTTTTAAATGCTTAAACAGAAGAAATGTCAACCTTAAGTCCCACAATCTAGCAAAAGTATACTTCAGCAACGAAGGGCAATCAAAACATTCTTAGAAGAAGACAAATGGTGAAAACTTGTCAGCAGATCTATCTTATCTTGAAACAGAAAGTGATAAAAGAAAAATCTTGGAACATCAGGAAGAAAGAAATTTCCTATCATATTGGATAGTAAAAGAATTCTTGAGTCCATAGTGATAGGAAAGATGGAGCAAAAAAGAAAGAGAGGGATGGAGGGAAAGAGAAGGTGACAGAGACAAACACAGAAGGAGATATGGAAGATGTTCTTTATTGAAGAACACCAGCTAATAAATGTAGAAGCAATAATAGAATTATTAAGTTATCACTGTGCATCTCCCCAGGGTAATAGCAAGTACAAGCATACAGATCACTGTTGGAGGCTAAAATCATTGGATTAAAGTAATGCTAGGAGCTTATAGTCAAAAGGTTTGCAAATATAACCTCACATTTGATTTTAATTATAAAGAAATAAAAGTACATTTACAGTGCAGAGATCTGATGACTCCTTATTTAGCTGTGAAATCAAACCCAGCATCATCACTCTGGGGACAAACCAAGGTCCTGTGCCTGCTGAGGCCACACATTGAGGACTCCACAACATCACCTATGAATTCATCTTTTTCAGAATGTTTAATTTGAAGATAAGCATGAAGAAGCTATCAGAAAATTGCAAAGCGTAGGATATTCTACAAATAAAACTTACCTGATCTTTTCGAAACTATCAGCATCATGAAAAACAAACTAGCAACAAAAAGAGCAGGGTGTTATTCAAAGTTAAAACAAACTAAAGAGACTTTACTAGCCAAAGCAAGTTAGTTGAATCTATTTTTTTATTTACTTATTGCTTCATTGAACACAAATGGAGTACAGCTATTGTTTCACTGGTTGTACACAAAGTAGAGTCACATCATCTGTGCATTCATGCATGTACACAGGGCAATGGTATCTGTCACAATTTCTGTTATTATTTTTACCCCCCACCCCGACCCTACCCCTCCCTTCCCTCTATGCTATCTATCCTTCCTCCCTTCTTGCCACCCTTCCCCCCAAAATTATGCATCAGCGAATGATGCATAATCTATCTATCCCATTTATCAGAGAGACCATTCGGCCTTTGAATTTTTGGGATTGGCTGATCTCACTTAGCATAACAGTCTCCAACATCATCCATTTATCTACAAATGTCATAATTTTATTCTTCTTTATGACTGAGTAATATTCCATTGTGTGTATATACCACAGTTTCTTTATCCATTCATCTACTGAAGGGCATCTAGGTTGATTCAACAATCTAGCTATTATGAATTGAGCAGCTATGAACATTGATGTGGCTGCATCACTGTAGCAATCTGATTTTAAGTCCTTTGGGTATAGGCCAAGGAGTGGGATAGCAGGGTCAAATGGTGGATCCATTCCAAGTTTTCTAAGGAATCTCCACACTGCTTTCCAGAGTGGCTGCACCAACTTGCACTCCCACCAGCAATGTATGAGTGTACCCTTTTCCCCACATCCTCGCCAACACCTGTTGTTGCCTGTGTTCTTAGTAAAAGACATTCTAATCGGGGTAAGATGAAATCTTAAGGTGGTTTTGATTTGCATTTCTCT
>JAJEJO010005540.1:197335-237991 GCA_020662805.1 Glaucomys volans | reverse complement strand
AGTGAGGCGGCTGTGCCCTGCACAGGGTGTGGGAACAGAGTGCAGCGAGCACTTCTCAAGCCCTGAGGCATGCCATGAGAGGATGCCTTTCTATAATTTGCCAGCCAGGAGGGGGCACTTTTCTCTAATTTGCACCAACAGCACCATATTGCTAACAGCAGTCATGTTTAACACACACTTCTACTTTTACTGCTTAAAACACCACCAAGAATAAACCTTGAATTGACTTCTGTCCCATATAGGAAAATCCCCATAATGCATAGCACTTACCACCTGAAACCTGGCATGGATAAGCTATGCCTTCAATCCCAACAGAGGAGGCTCTTCTAGGCTTGCACTTCATTACAGACCAAACCTCAAAACATAGCCCCCTCCCTATTTTAGGAATGAAAATAGGTCTCAGAAAAGCTGTCTCCATTATCCTTCACAGCAGTTTGCTGTACACAGCATTAAAATCTGTTCATGTGATGCCAAATAGCTGGTCAATTCATTAAAAATGCAGTCATTCACACAGACCTTTGGTCTTCACACAATGCCAGTCACCAGTCTGACAAACTTGACCAAATGGATTCAGTATTTTTTGGTCATGAAGCCCTGGTCTGTAATAACAGGGTGGTAAGAGAGATAGAAAAGAAAAGGAAATGATAAAAGGGTTTTTGAAAGCAAGTAATACTATTGTCATTAGATTCTGAGGCACAGCTCTGGATACTTGGATTAAAGCCGCCTTTTCTTTTTTAAAAAAGCAGAGTGGGAAGTCCTTGGAGCACAAGCCCCCTCCCCTGTGGTTCCATGCCTTCCTAGCAGGTCAGCCCCCTCCCACCACATCCCGGTTCAGAGCTAACTAGGGGATACGGCTGAGAATGCGTCAGAAGAGGAGGACACAACCAAGCAGTGAAAATTAGAGTCCTCCGAGAGGAGCCCAGGAATAATGCAACCAAATTCATTCACCAGGGAGTTCTTTAAGTGGCTCTCAAATGGCACCCATCACACAGGCATGCCTCCGCGCCTTTGCAGCGAGCACAATAGGTACCAGATGAGTCACAGGCACCTTGGATTTTTAGTTTGCATCTAAATAAGCACTTTATATTTGCAAAGGGCTTTCCAGTCATTTGCAAAAAGCTTTCTCCTTCAACAACTCCACCAGGGGAGTCCACGGAACTAAAGATTTATTGAGCCCCCTGTCTGACCAAATAAAAGGTGGTGAAAGGCAGCCCTCACAGAGCTCTGGGGCTCATTAAACCCAGGCGGGAGTTAGAGTCAGGCCCTCCCACCCAGGCCAGCCTTTTTCCTCCCACTGTCAGCTTCCCGAAGAGGCACCCTCATCAGTCCCACCCCCCACCCCATCGCCCACTCTGGGACTGGGCTCTGGGTGGAAATCAAGCTCTGCCAGGGTACTGAGACCTTCAGTAGAGTGACAAGCCACACAGACCCTGCTGATGGAATTGTGAGTCAGAAGATACAGCACAGTTAATTCATTTAAACAAAAGTGTTCAATCCTTGCACACGGTCCTACAGCCTAGTCCAAAATTAGAAAATGGGTCTTTTGAGTTCCCCAGAAGAACTCTGAATTGCAATCAGTAGTCCCTTTGCTATGGCAGCCCACCTCTATAGGTTCCATTCCCTTGGACTTTGTGAAGCACATTGTCTTCCTAGCACAGCTAGGAGCCCTGCAGGGAGCCCTGCAGGGATCCCGAATTCCCACAGAGGCCTAGCTACCTCTGTGCTAATCCTAACTTGCATGAGTCTAAAAGTAACAACAGTAACCATGCTACCATTATTTTGCATGTGCTGTGCCAGGTACCCAAAGCTTTTTGATCATTATCACCAACCCTCACAGCAATCCAGCAAGGTGAGTGCATTATTCCCACTTTACAAAAGAAGCTTCTGAGGCTAGAATGGGTAAGTAATCCCCCAAGGTCACTCAGCTAGTGGATGCAGGGGTAAGAATTCAGCAGCACACTGCCCCACTCAGAGACTGAGCTGTGAACCTCACTCTGGGTCCTAGATCTAGAACCAACTGCCTGGCTAAAAGTCTAGGTTCTACCACTTAACTACAAAGTGACCCTGGGCAAGTCAGTTAACTTGCTGGAACCTAGATCTCTTCATCAGCTTAGTGGAGATAACAACTACCTCAAAGGATGGTTAGGAGGATTAAAGAACTACTATTTGTAAAACACTTCAACAGTGCCTGGCACACAGAAAGTGCTATTTACTCATTTGTTTGATTAAATAAATAAATGTTTATATTCCCTGATAGTAAGGAGTAAGACAATTATAAACTCACTCATACAAGTACTGATCTTTTAGGGTACCACAGTAACAATGACAATAACAATAATAATAACACTGTCTTTTGAATATGAAATATGTACAGGATTGTGCTAATAAAAAAAAAAAACTACAGATAACCTCCTTGAATATTTTCCAACAGTCCTATTGGCCAAGGAGCATTATCCCCATTGTACAGATGAGGAAAATGAATCAGAAAAGTCAAACCACTGGCCATGGTCACATAATTAAGTGGCAGAGCTGAGATTCAGGCCTTGTAATCAATCTGCCTCTACAACCGCGGGGACTTCACCACGGTGCCCAGTGCCAGCGTTCAACTGCAGAGTAATCCACAGCAGAAAAGGCCCAGAGAGCTAGGAGCTGGGGCACAGGGGAGGGGGCCTGGCACCCCGAGCGACAGGGACGACCCGCCGAGTGTGAGGAGTGTGTCTGCGGCCGGGCTGCGGCCCTGGAACACCCTAGATAGCACAGCTGGCCTGCCCATCCAGGTGGCCCCTGGCCCAGCCTTCCTCTCCCTCTCTGGCCAGGCGCGGCGAAACCCTCCGGGGCTTTGACACCGCGCTCGCCTACGGTCTGTCGTCTGCATTCGGTCAGAGAGGACACCAGAGGCTAAACAACCTGCCTGGGTGGGAATTCGGGGTCCCTGCAGGGCTCCAGGAACCGGGGGAGCGGTTTTTCCCTCTCTGCCTCCCCGCGGAGCCTGGAGAGCCCCCAGGTGAGCAATGAACTTCTCACCCCGGCCACCCGGCAGAGTTCTTGCTGCATTCTGGTGCCCTCCGATGGCTGATTCTGGAACAGCCTCGATGTCTCAGTCACCTATGGCAAGCTGGGGCCCCTCTTTTATTCTCTCATCATGTTTGAAAAAGAAAAAAATATACATGTAATGTGACAGTGGTAAATTGTAGTCTCATCTTTCGCTTCTTGCCTATGTTAACAAGTTAGAATCTTTGACAGAAACTTTCCCTACTGCAAACTTTTTCAAATTCGTTTATTCATAAGATAAATTTGCTGGTTTAAAACTACATACTCCTGGAGTACCAGGTACTTCAGAAGTACCAAATCAAAATCTCCACAAACATGTCCTAGAAATCTGCATTTTCACAGGACCTCCCTTCTTCCCCTTCTCCCCACCCCAGGCAATTAACAGAATCAAGCTAATTGGGGAAACTGTTCTGGGTAGTAGGTACAAACCACCCTTGTCCCTCTGACTTTCCCAAGGAAGCCCTTGTCCCCCTGCATGCCTCAGAGACCTATCCATGCCCTTGAAAGGGAAGGGTGCTCTCAGGAGACACACTGGTTCTGCAAGTGGGAGACCTGGCCCAGCACTACTCACTCTGCTGCCCAATTTGGGCCCAGCATTAACCTCCCTGTATCTCTGATCCCTCCCTTATAGAATGGAGCTAAGTGGGGTTCCCTATATTTGTTGGTCCAGCGAATTAATGGAGTCTTCAAGGAGTTGCTGGACATTAAAGTCTACAAATTGAGGAAATTGGTATACTACAGCCAGCTCATAATGGCTAGCAGGAGCTGATTGATTCGCAAAATTTTAGGAATTTTTGACCAGTAACTAAGTCTTTGGTGGTGGTTTGAAATGGGCAATAGTAGATATGCCTACATGATAGAAAATGGAAATTTACAAAGCAGGAAACTGTTTACCTGAAGAACCAGCTGTTGGCCATTACCAGCATCATTGATTGCACAGGACTGTCAGGTTCTTCTACATCAAAGACTATGTGATGTGAAAGAAATGGAGAGACTTTGCCCAACTGCAGGTCTGGGTCAGAGAAAGTGGGTCACAGCTTTCCTTCCCCCACCTTCAACTAGCTGTTTGGCCATGATAGTAGATGCCTCAGGGTCACCACCAAGAGGAAGGCCCTGGTAGATATATTTGACTAGAAGCCCCAGTAGTCTAAAGTCCTAAAGTAGTCTAAAGGAGAGTGAGAGGCCTTGAGAACCACCAGGTGCTACTTGCCTGCTTCTGTCCTGGCAAGGCAGGGATTCAAGGGAGGACTTGGGTGTACATCCAAAGAAGGGACCTGGATTGTCATGTCCTCCCTTGGAGGTTGGTTTGACCTTATTTAATAAAGACCCCTATTTCTTCCTCTTCAGAAAGAACATACCTCTGTCATGCATTGTGATGCCTCTTATGGTTTGGATCTGGAATGTCCCCCAAAGGATCATTGGCACCCAGTACAGCAGTGTTCAGAGGTGGGGCTTTGGGGAAACAGCTCAGACCATGAGAGAACTCGCCTCATTGATGGATCAATCCATTGATGTTTCACAGCTTAATGGGCTATTAGGAGATGGGGCCCAGTTGAAGGAAGTAGAACACTGGGGGCATGATATTGAAGGGTATATTTTGCCCCTGGACCACCCTTCCTTGCATCTCTCTCTCTCCTGACTACAATGTAGTGAGCAGTTTTCCTCTGCCATCCTCTTCTGCCATGATGTCTTTGCCTTGGAGCCAGCCAACCATGAACTGAAACCATGAGCCAAAATAAAGTTTTGCTCTTTAAGTTGATTTTCTCAAGTACTTTGTCACAGCAATGGAAAGTTAACAGTACCAAAGACAAATCTTGCAGAGTTTGCCTTCATCTCAGAACTCACTGCTATCTTTGAGCTGTTCTTTTAGGAATACAAATGTTAACACTCTAAAATTAGGTGCATAAGAGGGAGCTTCCAGCAGCACTGGAGCATAGGAGCTGGACACACAGGAGGAATATCAGAGAGTATTGGTCCATAACCATCAGCCCAGAATCTGTCCTTCCCTTCCTCAGTCCCAAGCCTTGAGGTACAAAATAAGGGTTAAGGGAGCTACTGCTCTGAATCTGGCTCCCAAGTTCCTTTAAAATAGAGAAGACAAAAATGTTGAGCCATGGCTAGGACCATACATATCTTAGATTCCTTGAGCCTGACTACGATTAGAATTGTCCTCATGATCCACGAGGCAAGCAATCAACAGCTTCTACTACTTGCATGCAAGGACCCATGGGGAATATCAAGGCCATATGATTTGAGCCATCAGATGACTTAAATCACATCAGGATATCAAGACCTGCATGCAGGAGGGCAAAATAACTGATTGGCAGAGGAGTAGAATGAGTTTAGAGGTAGAGGTCTTTGTAAGATAGAAAGGCCAGGAAAGGTTACTGGAGAACTCAGCTGAGATTAAATGAAAGCAAGATTGAGTTTTGGAGGGAGGGAGAAAGGATAATGAACTAAATGAAGACACCAGTCTCTAACAATTGAAGAGTCTCCATCACTAGGCCAGTTTGGTTGGAGCCATGAGTACATGTCAAGGACCAGTGGGAGGTTAGGTTGGCAAGATAAGTCGAGGTCATGTTGGAGAAGATAAACTTTGACCTGTAGTAAAAAAAAAAAGAGCCAATGACAGTGTGTTCATTTTCTACTGCAATGTTCCTCCCCCGCCTCAATAAATGGACAGCTCCCTCTTACACCTCTCACTTTGTTGCCCACTTCTTGTTGGTTTGCCCCTTCTTTACCTCCTCTTTTGTTCTCTAACGTGGCACCCAACTTCTTTCATGGTACTCTTCATTTTATATTACCATGTTTGTTTGCTTTTTATAGTTCATTGTCTCTGCTCAACTCTAAGCTCAATGAGGACAGGTGTGGAGAGCAGTGACTGAGATTGGGGGTCTCTGATGACTTCATGGCTGTGGCATGCATGGTGCCTGGGAATGTTCCTATGCAAGGGCACAGGATGTTTAGGTGATGTGGCAAATGCCCTGCATCAGGAGGCTCTGTGCAGGAGTCCTATCAGCTCTGACCTTGATCTCAGGCACACAACTCCTGGGAAGGAAGGAACTCTTATGCTAGACAACCACAATGTTTCACCAGCTCTGCTTCTCCAGTTCCTGTTCCTGCCCTCTTTATAGTAACTTTAAACAATGAACTTTCTTGAGCGACACAAAGCTCCTAACATTGCACTTTGCAACTGTGGAAAAGCTACATAGGATGTCCTTGGTTTCTGTAACTTTCCTGAATACAAAGAATAATGGTTGCATAGTCTTTAACCTGATAATGAGACATATATAAATAAAGATTGCTGACATAACTCTTTAGATCTGCATCTCCATCAGAGAGCAAAGTTCCACCTGATCCCAGCTTAATCTTCAATATCTGTGTCTGTGAATCTTTATTTTCCCTATTAGCCCCTCGCAGAATCCGAGAGTTTGGTCACACTGGTCACGGAAGACAGGGACAATGTCCCTTTTGCATAGTTCTGTATTTGCAGAATAATGTCTGGGATGTGGTAGGAATTCAATTAAATTGAATGGAAGTTAAATGAATGATGGGAAAATAATATAGAAGGATCAAAGGAAAGTTAAAAGTCCCAAATATTGAGTAGAGATGCCTTGAAGAAGGCAAAACGTGGAAATAGAGTAGGGGATGTGGGACACTGGGAAGATATGTTTCAGACATCTCGAGTTTGAGATGACTGGAGAATAGTTGTTCAGGTAAGTCCAACAAGCAGTTGGAAATATGTATGAGGAGGTGCCTCAGAAAATGCAACAATTTCCAACTGGGTTAAGGAATTAGATTCTGACCATGTAAAAGTATGAAAACTGAATTTTAAAATTAGCCTCCATTGAATATAACTCAACTCTATTCTCAAAAATCTGTTAATTGGAATGTTGTTCACTCAAAGGGATAAATTCTGTTATGAGAGGAGCAGGTAGTAAACATCTTTTGTGCGCATAGTCCAGTCTGGAAAAGTGTGGGAAGAAGTAAAGGCACCCTGAGATTTCAGAGTGAAGGGCTTGTGGCTATGAGGCTGGTGATGCTGGACATTGATCAGAAGCTCCCCAGCAGCCCCAGTTTGCTGCATTAACTTTTTCATTCTCATTCCTTTTCTCTGCTCATCTACAAAATGTTCTTCATCTCTCTTACCTCAATCTTTCTACCATTTTCACTCAAACACTTCTTTTTCCAATTAAAATGTTCTTCTCCTGCCATATGTATCAATCTTATTCTTTCTCTAGTAACCTCTTCCAATTTGTCTTCTGAACGACACTGCCCCTTCCCATCTCAACATGCCTATCCTCGTTCCCTTTCCTTTTGCAGGTATACTGCGGTGGTCATGCCAGTTCACTATCAACACGGCACTGGGCAGAGCTCCTGCCGGCGTGTGGCCCTCATGATTACAGCTGTGTGGGTACTGGCCTTTGCCGTGTCCTGTCCTCTCCTCTTTGGCTTCAATACCACAGGTGAGATTGATGGCTTCACATCCAGAGCCTGAAATTCACACACACCTGAGTGACTTTGAGTGGTGCCCAACCCTGACATTTCTGATCCCTGGTCAGTGTACTTTGGAATCAAATGAGGATGCTGTAGACTACAAAGCTTGGGCTGTTGTTGGGCATAAACTACAAAGCCAAACCTCATCAATTTTTGGCATAAAAGTGAAGTTTTACCCCAATTAATGAAAAGTCCTTGAGAAAAGAAATGTCATTTTGAAAGAAATGTATTGTGCTCATTTGAAAAAATGTAGCAGTTAAAAAACTAATCTATATAAACAATTTAGGTGAGGTTTGCCAATGAAAAGAAGACAATTCATAACAGAATTAATATCGTAAAAGTCCTGGAGTATAGTATATGTTTCTTTTACCTCAGTAAGAACTATTTCTGACACTTGGGAACTAGTATAGATTCCAAAATTACTGAAGCTTTTTTTTAATATACAAAAAGTATGGCTATGATGGTTGGCAGCTGGTATATCTTCTACTGATGGATGGATGGATGGATGGATGGATGGATGGATGGATATAGATGGATGGACAATGTGTATCTGAGATGTTTGAGATTTTAAGCATATGGCACCAATCCAAACTGCTTATTGGATCAGTGCCTTTTGTGTCTGACCCATGTCCATCTCGGCCTCAGGAAATTCATATGTGGAATGAAAACTATGACAATATACACTGTTAAGAGAGAACTGAATTAGTAGAGTTCTGATGTGCATCTGGATTTCTTATTTTGTCCATTTATATTGATTGATTCAATTCTTCCTATGTTCCAGATTTTTGAATTTCTGATGTATAAGTACTAGTTACATAGCCGTGTGCTTATGTATATGTAGTTATTATAAGTAACTTATTACATTCAAGTACAGGCAAATCCTAAAGTAAAAATAATTTTCCAAATGTCATTTCCTGGACAATAATTAAGAGGTCAGAACATATTTAGGAAAACAGGTTCTGGAGTCTGAAAAGTCTAGGTTCAAACTCCAGTTCTATTTATCAGCCGTGTTTCCTTGAACAAGCTACTTTTCTGAGTTCAGTTTCCTTATTGGTAATTTTTGGATAATAATACAGTGGAGCATAAACTTGAGCAAACCCAAATATAATAGATTCAGTCTGTATATTTAGTTAGGAAGTTTTCAACATTTATTTTTACATTTGACCCCCTACAAATAAGCCCAGTGACTTCATCTCTAAAATTATATGCTCCATATGAGTTCTATAACATATGACATATTAATATATGTATCGTTCATCTTTACTTATTACTGTTCAGGGTTATATTAAAATCATGCATATCTTTATATGTGATTTAGGGGATTTTCACAGCAAATTTCAAGTCTTTGTAATTTTTACTTCATTCATTGACCTTAGAATCTAACCTTACATATATTATAACTTCACCATACCTCCTTCATAGAGACATTTGGGATTAAAAAATGATTAAATTGAGATAACTTCCGTAGATGGGCCAAGCACATACCACCTACTCGAAATCTGCCTTCTTTCTCTGCCATTTAAAGGTTAAGTGGCCAAGTTACCAAAAAATATTTGCCTGGTTAACCCAGAATGTTCCTAAAATATGATTGTTATTGTTTGCTATTTTGTTGTTTTAACCCAATGACACTGAATAAATCAAGCACACATGCACACTGCATGATCACTGCAAAACAGCATCCCAACACTGCAAAAAAAGTTGACCCCAGTTGGGTGTGGTGGTGCACACCTGTCATCCCAGTGACTCAGAAGGCTGAAGCAGGAGAATCACAGGTTCAAGACCAACCTCAGCATTTAGCAAGACCCTGTCTCAAAATTAAAAAAAAAAAAAAATTTTAAAGGAGTAGGAATGTTCTACTATTGGTAGATCATCCCTGGGTTCCATTCCCAGTGCCATGAAAAAAAAAGAGGGGGAAGGAGAAAGGAAAGAAGAGGAAGAAGGAGAAGGAGAAGGAGGAGAAGAGGAGGAAGAAAACTGATCCCACTAAAATACCCTTTTGGGTGAGTATTCAGTTTGCTTTATGGGTTAGTCAGATAACCAAGTCACCTTCTATAACCTTGGCCCTATGTGCAAATGCATTCTAAGTGGAAATTTTTAGTGTGGGGAGCTCACTACCACTGTTAGACCAATGGCCTGCATTCTTGTTGACCTGCAGCAAATCCCCAGCAGAGTCTACCCACGAGCAACTCGACTTACACATGCTCAGAGGCTGGTGGGGGGCATCTACTCTCATAGACACACTCATGCTGGGGACAGATGAAACCATCTCAAATTCTGACATTGGACAGACATCCCGGTTCATATCAGTGAAGAATGATGAGCTAATTGAAGAGCTCTTATCCAGTGAAATCATTATTGTTCCAAAAACAAAACTCAGGAAAACCTTTGCAAAAGAATTTTGAAATTTAGAATGGAGAAGGCAAAGAAGGCCTGTGACTAAGCACATGCACTCTGGCTTCTCTTGCTTCTCTCCCAGTTTCTCTCTCCCTTAAGTTTACTAATGACACTGCAGTAAGCCCTCCAATTGTTCATATATTGTCAAAATGCCAGGTCTCATGTAAGAGCCTAATCAATAATAGCTGGTGTTATTGTTGTTATTATTTATTTTTAAAGTTTTCTGTGCCTCAAAAAAAAGTTTTTTTCTTTTCATACTAAAGATGGAACCCAGGGGCACTTTACCTCTGAGCTACATCCCCAGTCCTTTTTATTTTTATTTTAGTATAATATCTCCCTAAGTTGCAGAGGGTCTCTCTAAGTTGCCAAGACTGGCCTCAAACTTGCAATCCTCCTCCCTCAGCCTTCAGAGTCTCTGGGATTACAGGCATGCACTACTGCACCCACCTTCTATGCCTCAAAAATTAAATACACACCTGCTTCAAAGAAGACTAGATTGTGCAGGTGGTTGTAGGGGAGACCAATTGCCCCTTCCTAGAACACAGTTCAGAGAATTAGTGAGCAAAACCCAAAGCAGAGAAGTTCAGCCATTCTTCTCTGCCTCAATCTGACCTTTATAGCAAAGCTTCATTATCTTGATCGGTGTCGGTTCTTCTGGCAACTTGCCCATCTACAAGGAAGTTCCCAAGTTCATTCAAAACAAAGTCCAAGATAAATGACTTCTCTGAGCCATTCTTTCTATTTCCTCTGTGAAAAGAAGAGGGGAATAGGACAGGATGCTGCCAATAACATCTAATTGTGAAAGTAGCTGGACTTTCACTATGAAGTACAACACACGTAACAAAAATCTTTCTGGCACAGCTCTTCTTTTAAGGACATGGGGCTGCCACATGCTGTTGTAAATTGTTAGATAACCCAATATAGAGAAAAATTGAACTTCAGTCTTTTCCAACTTTCAGTTGCTCTTATGTTCTAAGGAAAGGGCACTGGGAGTAAGACCTGGGATCACAGACTTCCATGGCTGTGGGGCCTGGCTGACCAGTGTTGCCCAATCTCCCAGCAGAGGCCCAGCAGTCTACTGAAATATCACATCAACAGCCCTACCAACTGCAGAGCATGGTGTATTGGTGCTAAAGGCAGCCTAAAAGATCTCCAAAAGAGTAGCTCAATCCTTCATTTCACAGATAAGAAAAATAACTAGCATTCAAATTTCTGCTAAATCAGATAGCTATTGTGTTATAAAAAAGAATTCTAGAATGAATAAGCAATAGATGGTGACAAGGGTTTAAGAAAACTTCAAGGGAGGAAAAACTTAAAGTTAAGAAAATCCTATCAGCTGGCTTGATTTTCCTTTCAAAAAAGAAATGGAAGAGTGCTATTTATTTGATTTTGGCAATAGGACATCTCACCTGACTGTCAGAATACTGGAACCCTGGGGATGGGGATGAACTTGGTTGCTCAAAAAGTTAAAAGAAGAATAGAAGCATACAGTTAAAAGAATAATGACTCATCCTAAAATCAGATTCATTAGCATCTCCTGTCTTTGGAATCAAGTTAAGGTCAAATCCTGCCGATGAGTTTGAAGTTCATGAATTTCTTTTCTTTTTCTTTTTCTTTTTCTTTTTCTTTTTTTCTTTTCTTTTTTTTTTTTGATACTGAGGATTGAATCCTGGGGCACTCTACCACTGAGCTCCATCCCCAGCGCTTTTTATTATAAGTGAGTCAGTGCTTATTTAGAGACAGGGAGGGTCTCCCTAAATTTTCCAGTCTGGCCTCTCACCTCAACCTCCAGAGACTCTGGAATTTCAGGGATGTTCAACTGCGCCAAGTTCAAGTCAACCTTCTTTTGGCTTTGCTATTCACATCACCACGCAGCTCAAGTTTTCAGGCTGGTCCACAAAATTCTCTTAGATCCCTTAGTAGAGCTTTTTAGTGTTTTTATAAGCCAGGACAGCTTCATGCACAGTAATTGTTCTATAGAAGTTTGTCAAGTCAATAAATGAATTTTCACCATCATCCCTTCTTCCTTTAATGTTGAGCTTATTTGAGATTGGAGATCCTTCACACCTACCTGGACTTCCCTCTCACCTTCCAGCCAGTGAGTGCTTGCATCCTTATATAAAATGCTCATTTGCACATTTTGCTCATTTATTCATCTTCATGTAGTTGTTCAATAACTGCCTGTATGGTACTGATTTGGTTAACAAGGCAAGGCACTCATCTCCTGGGGAGCCTCAGCCTCTCTGGGGAGATCCCTGCCCAGACCACCTCTTCCAGACTCAACACAGAAGCGTTCAGAATTGCTGCATTGTGCTTCCTCTGGCTTCCCAGCTGACAGGACACACACCCAGGCCAGGCCTGCTGGAGGCTGGGGTGGAGCCCCATTCATGGCCCCTGACTTTAGGGTCACTCTGCTTTCTGGGCAGCCCCAAGACCACACAGCATGGGAAATTCCAAGAGAGGCTACAAAGCTTGATCAAAGCGTGGGTGGTGGTTTACTTTAATGGAGGAGGAAGGAAGGGCTGGCAGTGCGAGTTCAGTGGCTATATAGGAGGGCCTGCATTGATCAGTGACCCTGAAGTAGCTCTGTGCCCTCTCTTCACTTTCTCTCTCATGCATACACTTTCAATATTTTAATGGGAAAATACATGCTTGCACATGATAAAACATTCATAAGGTATAATGAGATAATACCTAAGTTTATGAAGGTCTTCCTCCTACCCCAGATTGCTGGCTCCCTTAGCCCCCGCCCTAGAAGGAAACACTAACAATCTTGAAAGATTAGCCTTGAAATAAGCATACTCATGAGTGAGTGTGTGTGTGTGTGTGTGTGTGTGTGTGTGATGTGTGTGTGTCCGCTTTTACACAAATAGAAGCATACTATGACCCTGGATTTTTAAAAGTAGTAGTTCATCTATAAAATTTGAAAGTTTGGCTTCCAGGACCCAGACGAAGGCAGAGAACAGTAGAGGGTAAAGTGGAGGGACAAATAGGGATCATCCAGCTCAACAAGGATGGCAGCAAAATGAATCACAGAAAAGTAGCCCTGCCACCCGTCTGGCCCCTTCTCACAGGAAAAAAAACATGCTGAGAGGACTCCTCATTATAGGTCACATTTCAATCATGGTCAGCTGCTGACAGCAGGGAGCTGATTTCAAGGAAGAGGATGCTCACTGCCAACATGGCTCCCTAGAGATTCAGAAAGACCACCAGCTGACACCCCATCCCTCCTCCAATCTCATCAGCCCCTGAATAATAACAAAAGATACCAGTTTGGTGACCACTGCCCAGAGACAAGAGCCATTTCCTAAGGGATGCTGAAACAGGTTTTTGTAAGATGACAAGGATTTTACCTGCTTCACAGGAGAACAAAGATTTTGGTGGCAGTGTTGTCATTAAAATGCCTTACTGATCACTGAGCACACTCTTGCTTATCATTTTAGTTCTTAGCTGTTGTTCCCTTCCTTTCCCTGCAAAATTCGCTCTAAGTCTCTCTCCAAATTACCATTCCGACTAATACCTTCCCTCTCAAGTTCAAAAGGCTCAGGTAGGTAAACAATAGAGTTAATGATAATAATAACTACCACTTATTGATTGTTACAAACAATATCCATGAAATATTTTTATCCTTCTATTATGGGTGGTGAAACAGAGACTTGGTGCAGTACCCAAGGTCACAGAGTTACTGTATGGCAGATCTACGTCTCACCTTTGGACATCTAGTCTTTATCTTCCTCAGAAGACCAAGAAGCAGAATGAAGGCCCCATGTGGCCATCACTCTCTCTCTCCCAGCTCACATCAGAGGCTTTATCTCCCAAAGCCACATTTTGGGTTGGGTAATTCCAAAGATTGGCCAGGTGTGCCAATAGTTATCACAAACAGTGCTGGACAAAGCACAGATGCGCCATGTCACAGTGGTAAAGAGAGGTGGAAAGCCAAACTTACAGAAAGAACACTGGGCTTGCAGTCAGACTGGCTAGAGGAATGCATCTCTTAGGCAGTATGGCCTTGAGCCACACACTTAACCCATCTGAGCCTTAGTCTGCTCATAGGAGAGGAGAAAATAATGGCACTTGCCTCATATAATATTGCTATAATGATCAGATAATGTATACAAAGCTCTTGGCACATCAGCCGGTGGATATTAGTTGGCTTCCCTTTCCTCTTTCAAGGTTGGGTACGTTTCAGGCCCTATCCTGGGTGTTGGAGGGACCTCAACATCTGCTAGGGAAGAAGGCAAAACTAGAGGGACCTCCTAAAGAAAGTGGCAGGGGAACTTTGGACTTAAGGTAGGGACAAGGACTTTTCTGAATTCACATTCTCCACTGTGATAACATCCTTCCAGCTCTCTTCCCATCCCACTCCTACCTAGTGCTGGGATTCCCTTAAAAACCTCTTATATTCAGCCACCACCCCTATATCCCAATTTTTTTTTAAAAAAAGAAACTTCTTCCTTCCACTACTTTCTTTTTTTTTTAACTTATTCTGATTCATTGTACACAAATGGGGTACAGTTGTTGTTTCTCTGGTTGTACACAAGTAGAGTCACACCATTTGTGTAATCATACATGTACATAGGGTAATAATGTTTGTCTCATTCTGTTATTAATCTTACCCCCTCCCCGACCCTGACCCCCTTTTCTTCCCTATGCAAGGAAGGAGGCCTTCCTCTATTCTTGCCTCCCTCCCACCCCACATTATGTATCATCATTCACTTATCAGAGAAATCATTCAGCCTTTGGTTTTTTGGGATTGGCTTATCTCACTCAACATGACCACCTCCAACTCCATCCATTTACCTGCAAATGCCATAATTTTATTATTCTTTATGGCTGAAAAATATTCCATGTGTATATATACCACAGTTTCTTTACCCATTCATCTATTGAAGGGCATTCTAGGTTGGTTCCACAATCTAGCTATTGTGAATTGAGCAGCTGTGAACATTGATGCGGCTGCATCACTGTAGGATGCTGATTTTAAGTCCTTTGGGTATAGGCCAAGGAGTGGGATAGCAGGGTCAAATGGTGGATCCATTCCAAGTTTTCTAAGGAATCTCCACACCGCTTTCCAAAGTGGCTGCACTAATTTGCAACCCCACCAGCAATGTATGAGTGTACCTTTTTCCCCACATCCTTGCCAACACCTATTGTTTCTTGTATTCTTGATTATAGACATTCTAATTGGGGTGAGATGGAATCTCAAGGTGGTTTTGATTTGCATTTCTCTTATTACTAGGGATGTTGAACATTTTTTCATATATCTGTTGATTGCTTGTAGGTCTTCTTCTGTAAAGTGTCTGCCCATTTCCTTAGCCCAATTATTGATTGGGTTATTTGTTTTCTTGGGGTAAAGTTTTCTGAGTTCTTTATAGATTCTGGAAATGAGTGCTCTATCTGAAGTGTGTGTGGGAAAGATTTTTCTCCCACTCTGAAGGCTCTCTCTTTACATTGCTGATTGTTTCCTTTGCTGAGAAAAAGTTTTTTAGTTTGAATCTATCCCAATTATTGATTCCTGCTTTTATTTCTTGTGCTTTGGGAGAACTACAAAACACTAAAGAAAGAAATTAATAGAAACTCTGAGAAGATGGAAAGATCTCCCATGTTCTTGGATAGGCAGAATTAGTATTGTCAAGATGGCCTTACTACCAAAAGCACTATACAAATTCAATGCAATTCCAATTAAAATCCTAATGATGGACCTCATAGAAATAGAGCAAGCACTCATGAAATTCATTTGGAGAAATAAGAGACCCAGAATAAAGTAATTCTTAGCAAGAAGAGCGAAGCAGGCGGTATCACAATACCAGACTTTCAACTATACTACAGAGCAATAGTAACAAAAACAGCATGGTATTGGCACCAAAATAGGCAGGTAGATCAATGATACAGAATAGAGCACACACAGACAAACCCACATAGATACAGTTATCTCATAATAGACAAAGGCACCAAAAACATACAATGGAGAAAAGATAGCCTCTTCAACAAATGGTGCTGGGAAAACTGGAAATCCATATGCAGCAAAATGAAACCAAACCCCTATCTCTCATCCTGCATAAAAATCAACTCAAAATGGATCAAGAACCTAGGAATTAGACCAGAGACCCTGCACCTAATAGAAGAAAAAGTAGGTCCAAATCTGCAACATGTGGGCTTAGGACCAGATTTCCTTCCACTGCTTTCAGCAGTCCTTTCCTGCTTCCATATCGGGAGGCCCTTTGCTGGGGGCCACACCCCTCCTGGAGCCTCTGCTCTCCGGCTCTGCACCCCACCCCCAGCCTCCCAGGCTGGATTTCTATGTGTCACTGCATCACACAGAAGGGACCATTTGTCTATCTGAGCAGTTAGCTTCTTCAAGGGCAGACACAGCGTCAGTTCATCTTTGCAGCCCATGCAGAGTGGTGGCTGGCATATAATTGTTGCTGAATTGTCTTTTTAAGCAAATTTAAGACACTTAAAAATCAATTAGAACTCTTACCCTCAAGGAGCTGACAGCATAGGTGTCTGAGACCTCATGCCCCCATCCTCCATTAGAAGGTGGAAGTACTTCAGGTCACCTGGGTCCAAGCTCTGTGCTCCCTACTGTTAGCAAAATGTTAGCTTCTCCCTTTCTCTCACCCACAGGGGACCCCAGCATCTGCTCCATCTCCAACCCCGATTTTGTCATCTACTCCTCAGTTGTGTCCTTCTATGTGCCCTTTGGGGTGACTGTCCTCGTCTATGCCAGGATCTATGTGGTGTTGAGACAAAGGAGACGGAAACGGATCCTCACGCGACAGAACAGTCAGTGCATCAGTGTCAGGCCAGCCTTCCCTCGACAAGTAAGCACCTTGGAGGGGGCCGAGGTGACAACACCAACCCCAGACTTCCAGCCTGTCCTGCCACACAAGAGACACAGATCTGGCACCACCTTCCAATCCATTGGTATTGTCTATGAAGGTAGCAAATTCAATCTCAAGAGTGCATGGAAGTCTCTGCTAGAACTCACCTTCTTGACAAGATAATAGGAGAGTTTTTGGCTCTTTCTGCTTCCCTTCAGAGCCATTCATTTCCTCCAAATGGCCAGCAGCTCAGATGTTCTATAAGGATTGAGGATTTGTTTTATATTTTATTATTTTATTTTATTTTGCAGGGCTGGGATGGGGTAGGGTTTCGGGGTTTAGTGTGGCAGTTGTACAGTGCACTGCTAGTGGGTTTCCAGAACCAACTTTTTGTCCAAACCACTCACTCTAAGAATCACTGGGTTCTCTTGAAAACTTTTTTGCTTCCTGATCTACCTGTGTCAAGGCACTGACCAGTTGGTGGAATGGTTGGGTCTTTCTAGGCTCTAAAGAAAGGTTTTTGTGACAGTACTGATCTTGAAATTGCTTGGACTTTACATTCTGCTAATTCCAGTGCCTGGCACATGGAAGTTTATCACAATCTACTTACAGATGAATGAATTAATACCAATTGCTTATAATCTACTAGGGAAGGGATCATGGGAATATTATACAGCCTCTGTCTTCATGGAGCTTTGGATCTAACAAATAAAGCTCACTTCCACCCCAAACCAGCTCAGAACTGAGCAGGATATTTGCCAAATGTGAGGTGCAGCCAATTAAGCATCAGATATGAAATGCTATGGAGGTTCTGAGAAAAGACCAAAATGCTCAGGAAAAAAAACTTCATAGACACAGTAAGAACTGAGTTTGATGTTGAAGATACAACCCAATTTGGGTGTCTAGATCAATTTCTGATGGCCTGAGTGAAGGTTAGACTCTCAAAGTTGAAGTCCTAAGGCTTGGGTTGAAAAGGATTGTTGGTCTTTATGAAATAGAAGGCCAGGACCCAAGGCTAATGATATGAATATGTTGCATTGAAAGCAATGTCACGCTGCATGATTACATGTGATAGGGCTCAACTATGCAGAGTTCAGCCCAGCACTAACTGTTTCTCCTTCAACTTACCTTAGTCTTCCTGTCTGCAGCTGCCCCCTACTCGCCAGTTTTCCATAAGGGCCAGATTTCCATCAGATAACACAGGAAAAATGGTAAGTAGGCCATGATATGTATCATAGGAAAAGAATAAGATGCTGGTTTGTCTTGATTCCATTCCCATTTCAAAATGTAATCTAGTCTTGATCCCACACATGTATTTACACTACATGACAAAAATCTGAGAGTCTTCATGATTTAAGCTTCAGAATGGGATTCACCAAATAATATTCAGAAAGCATGTGACTGTTGGACTATCCCAATGATGAAATCCAGTGACTCTTAGATGTGGTTTGAAGATGCCATGGATACCTGCATTAGAGCAAACAGGACGTCAATGAAACACACATGAGCAGAGCCAAGAAAAGCATGGAAAGGAGACTTTCAAGTGCCATATTTGTCATTGAACATGGAGAAGACCAGGAAAATTTTATGGTCACCTAAGCCTTCTCCTAATGCAAGCCAGCCTGCCTCCCTAGCTCCCAGAGTGCAGAATGGAACCTGAAGGTATTCAATATAAGCTCAGTGTTTCTCTCCCTGAACTCCACATTAGGAATAAAATGTTAGAAATCCATAATGATGAAGGTCTGAGTCTTGTCCAGCCTCTTTATAGTTAATTAACCTTTTTACACAGGTCAGATGTAGTAATTAGAAACTCTTGTTATAAATCATAAAAAATTCAGCAGCTTAAAGTTGCCCATTGCAGATCCAAGGTCTGAGGAGCCTCCAAGGCCAGAGGAAAAGTGTTGACTGCAAAAGCAAGATTGAAGAGCTAAGCAGCTTCATTGGCAGAAGGGTGAAGAATTAGGCTCTGTCCTACCATCTGTAAGTGGAGGTCTCCGCCAGCCAGACAGGAATCCGGTGTTTTCCTCATACCATGGAGATAGTGAGAAGGATTTGCAAAGATAGTCAAAAACTACACTCACCAACATGACATCTTGGCAGAATCTCTTTATTCCTATAAGATGTTCTCCAGTTTCAGATTTCCTATGTACTCCCAAGAATTTGTCCCCAGACCTCTAGTTTCAGGAAAATGCATTAGAAGTTAAATATTGCTATTTATAAAAGATCAATATGTGCTAGCTTTATCATATATGTGATCTTGGTTATAAATTATCAAAATATAATATGCTCATATTGATTAGTAGGAAATTCCATCCACATGAAAACCAGAAGACTTGTTTTTTTGCAAGGCTGGGATTGGTTTGGGAGTTTTGTTTTGTATTCTTTTGGGCAATACTAGGGATTGAACCCAGGTGTGCTTTGCCACTGAACTACATCCTCAAGCCTTTCATTTTTTTATTTATTTTTTGGTACTGGGATTGAACCCAGAGGTACTCCACCACTAAGCCACATCCCCAACCCTATTTTGTATTTTTAGAGACAGGGTCTCACTGAGTTGCTTAGGGCCTCGCTAAGTTGTTGAGGCTGACTTTGAACTCGCAATCCTCCTGCCTCAGCCTCCCAAGCCGCTGGGATTACAGGTGTGCACCACCGCACACGGCTCATTTTTTATTTTAAGACAGTCTTGCTAACTTCCCCAGGTTGACTTTGAACTTGCAATCCTCCTGCCTCAGTCTCCCAGGTCACTGGGATTACAGACATGTGCCACCCCTTCCTGTTTAAAACCAAAAGTTTTAAAAGTACATATTCTCCTAGAATTCCTCTTTGAAGCACAGTTTTCAAAACACTAGATCATCTTGATGACCCCTTGCATTCACTAACTCCTACAACAGAGTTTCTCAGCGTGTAATGTGATTTCTTGAACTAAGTAGAAAAAAGCAAAGGAGTAGGGGGACCAACACTGATCACTTATGTAGATAGGGAATGTATTGGAAAGCTGGTCAGTCAGCTCACAGACTCAGTAAAATGTCTGAAGAGCAGCTCCTAAAGATGTTGTTCATGTCTCAGAAATAATCTGGTTAGAAGATCTTGGATACAGGACATTGAATGTCACCACTGTTAAAGGAATTCTTAAGTCTTCCTGTTTTACTAGTTCCAGTTCAAAGTTACAGGTGTGAAATCTAAAATTGCCTGAGCTTGATTCATGTACCAGAACTCCCTGGGGGGGACTGGAGAGAGGACGTGTAGTGAATAGCTGGCTCTATAGTAAGGAAAGTTGGGGACTCCTTCCTCCTATTCAGGATTGACACAAGTGTCTGATTCTTCAAACATGAAAAGAAGTTATGAAATTGAACATAATATTCAAACTGCCCTGTCCCTGGCAAAATACCAGAAAAATTCACATTCTGTTTTCTACTGTCAGAGGCTACTCATCTCAAACCCATTTTTTCCAGTTTGTTTTCTGTTTTACAAATGAGGCTCAGAGACATAAAATTAATAAAGAATGTCTACTAATTAAGAAAGTTGAGATGAAAATCCTAGGGTTTTTTTTTCTTTTCTTATTTTCTTTAATTTTCTACTATAGAAAATTTCATAATAAAGTAGAAAGACAAATATAACAAACCCTCTAGTCACAATCAACTAGCTTCAGCAGTTCTCAACTTGCGGTCAATCAAACTTACTTCAGCTATGCTCTCTCCTAGATTTGCACACCCCCACGGGGTTGTTGAGAAGCAAATTCCAAATACGTTATTTCAACTGAACATATTTATGTTCATGTCCTCTAAAGGATATGGACTCACTTATAAAGCACATAATCCCAATACCATATGACACCAAAAAATTAATAATAGTTTTCTAATATCATTAAGTGTACAATGTTCAAATTTTCCCAGTTGTCTTATAAAATTGTTCTTTGTTTGAATCATGAGGCCCACACTTTGCAATTGGTTATTGTTGTTCTTGTTCTTGTTACAAAAATGTTGAAGAAACTGAATCGTTTGTTTTGTAGAGTTTCCCTCATTCCAGGTTTTGCTGCCTGTATTCCCAGTAGTGTAACTTACTTGGTTCCTCTGCATAGCTGGGTCATTCTTACTCGAAAGGCCTGACTACAATCCTCTGTTACCCTCCTCAAGGGATTGCTGTGATTTTCAAATATTCTATATGTGGTAGGTGCTTTTGAGTTGTAAAGTCAGAAGAAATTCCATTTCCCTTAAGTTTCCATGGTCCCACCATTCTCTCAGATAGTCCTTCTGTACATTTCATACAGTGAAGCCATCTGCTTCTTCTTCACATTTTCTATCCTCTTCTGGAACACACAGAAGTAACATTCCCAGAAATTTCAGGACCCTCTTTTTTCACACCTGCAGCCCCTCTCTCCTGGTCGGGCACACTCGGAACTAAAGCGCTACTATAGCATCTGCCAAGATACTGCCTTGAGGCAACCAGGCTTCCAAGAAGAAGGAGATCCGAAAGGGGAGGAGAGGATGCGGAACTCCCTGAGCCCCACCATGGCACCCAAGCTCAGCTTAGAAGTTCGAAAACTCAGTAATGGCAGGTTGTCAACATCCCTGAAGCTAGGGGCCCTGCAACCTCGGGCAGTGCCACTTCGAGAGAAAAAGGCAACCCAGATGGTGGTCATTGTACTTGGTAAGTTTAAGTTGGTGTGAGTGGGTTGGGCAAGACTAGACTGGGTTACATTTAGTTGAAGTTGGTGGTAGGTGCTGAAGTAGCCACCTTTGACAAAAATTGGAAATTCAACAACTATAATTTCATAAAATGGTTATAATACAATTAAAAACACTGGCGGAAATTTAAAAGCAACTTATGAAGCTGAATAAGCCACCTAATAGAGTTGTAATTTGCTATCATGTGGAATTATAATGTATAAATCAAATAATAATGATTCAATAAAAGTGGCACATATTGGTTATTTAATAAATGCTTATTTATTTTAAAATAGTAAATGAAAAAATAGGGATGCAAAACACTTTGTCACATGGTAAGATAACATCTAGATTATTTTAATGCAAAGAAAAAAGACTGAAAAGAAATTCAGAGAAGTCAAAAGTGATTATCTTTGAGTAGTAGGTGGTAATTTTGCTTCTATTTTTCTATATTTACTAAGTTTTACATTATGTATCTAATCAGGCTGATTTTTTGGTAGAAAAAGTATAAACTTTATTTATTAAAAAACAAAGTTTAAAATTGCCAAATGTAAACTTCATTTAAATAAAGAAGCTAACAATTGCTAAGTCACAGGTGCCGTGTATAGAAAGCAATTCAACCTGTTCCATGTCGCTGACAAACCCCAATGAGGGACTTGACTAGAACTTCCCAAGGTCATCTCTCTCACAGCAGGAACTGTGTCAACCACATCTTTAAGGTCTTTTTGTCTGTACAAGAGCCTAAGATCATGTCTTGCGTGTGTAGACACTCAATAAATGTCTGAATTAAATTGAGAAGGAGAAAAGACTAGTAAAGAGCTACCTAAATACCAAACTAAAAATTGGTTTAGTAACACATGCCTGAGGTAAATCAAAGACATTAGCAGTTTTCTCATCTAAAAAAAGTGATTAATTGAAGATGGATGTCTAAAACTACTAGCATAGTGACTCTATTAAGTAGATACTCAGAAGTCATTTTCATGTTATGACAAAAGAGGTTAGCAAAACTCTTTACCCACTCTTTCTTTCTTTGCAATCTTAGGGGCCTTCATTGTCTGCTGGCTGCCCTTCTTCCTGACCCATGTTCTCAACACCCACTGCAGAGCTTGCCACGTGCCCCCAGAGCTCTACAGTGCCACAACATGGCTGGGTTATATGAACAGTGCCCTCAACCCTGTGATCTACACCACCTTCAATGTCGAGTTCCGCAAAGCCTTCCTCAAGATCCTGTCTTGCTGAAAAAGAAAGGAAGCAACACTCCCTGTATCCACCTCCAACTGCCAGGCTGTTGGACTCCTGGCCAGAGCCTGCTCAGAAAGACCATGCATTGTCCTCTAGCATTTGGAAGGAGGAAGAATCCTGGAATAGGATCTCTGCATGACAGGGCCAACCAACTGCTTCCTCTAAAACAGAATGTTCTACCTCCCCAGCGAACAGCTGATTTCCTTCTGACAATCTTCAAATGGTTGAAAGCCCCTAAGTGATAAGCAATAATTCATAGAAGTTGATAAAGCGTGACTCTACACAGACACACAGTTGTCATTGAAGGCCTGATTCATTGCAGTGAAGGAAAAATGAACAGATTTCATCCTTCTCGACTTGCCAGGGGTCCTTGAAATCTCAGCCAGTAAACCATCTTGCAGAATAGCCAATCTCTCTTCCTTCAGACCTCTAATTAACTGTCAGTTCAAATAACCTTGTACTTTTGTGTACTTTCCCCTCTTGGTTGCTTTTTTCCTTCACTGTATTCTGAAATATGAAAGGCAAGTTCAGTGCTTCTACCTCTCTGTAGATTCTAATTGGCTACGTTTGATGAGGAGAATTCCTCACTCCAAAGGAGAGACATTGTCCCACATTGGGATCTGGGCTTTGTTTCAACCTTGCTATCCTTGTATCATTATATTTGAGCTCTGAGAAGCTCTTTGACTCTATTCCCTTCCTCTCTGGGAAATCTCAAAGTTTCAATATCCAGTCATTCAAGAGGGAGATGTCAATGGAAAGATTGACAGTTTCCACTGTAGTTACACCATTAAACTTGGTGGTTCAGAACATGCCTTAGACATACTTTCCATAATACTAGAAGGTTCCTAGCCAGGGCATCTCCATCTGTTGCTTTACATAGATGCAATACTTTCAGACCCTGAGACTCATTAAAGAGTAAGTGTCTGTAAAGTGCCAGTCATTTCCCAAGTTTTGAATAAATATCAATGACCTAGATAGCTGCTGTACTCTAGGAGCTCACTGCCTGCTCCCATGTTTGCTCATTTACTAATAAGTCTAGGGTGTTAGGAAGTCACCTACACTGCCAGAGGACCTCAGAACCCAGGATACTGGAAATGGTGGTTGTCCAAAGCCATGACACAGACAGTCTCTGAAAACTCCTAGTGCAGATCCTAAACATCACCACTCTAACAACGGAGACAAAAAAAAAATCTAAGAGAAATAATTTGTAAATATCATTCAAAATTGCATTTAGAAGGAACTAGAATAGTCTCACTATTTACCATCCCACCTACAGAAGCTATTTTTATTGACTGTAGAATCAAGATAAATTCATGGATAATTTATGAAATATTGTCATCCTGATAATATTTGGATAAATTTACCCTTAAGAGCTATTGGTGAATAGGCATGACATATTCCTGCTACAATATAGTTAAAACTTTAAAGTACACAAGTACTTGACAAGGAATCCAAGGCCTCCCTTGCCCCATCTTTATTCGTCTAACCCTGAAGTTTATAACAAGGAAATAGATATACCTCTAGTGAGTTAGTTACCTGTTACACCTGAATGCTTTTAATTCCAGTATTTAAAAAATGTTATTATCTATAAAAATGCTTACATTGTAACTTGGTAGGAAAATTCTGTCTGCCCACTCGTTCTTGTTCTTGTGTCAGTTAGAGATCAACAGGAGGGAGAGGCTTCATTTCTGAGGACCTCTGCAGGTCTACTCTGGTGGCAGCTGAGCCGATGATGCTACCTTTTGCAGATCTCCAGATCTCCTCAGCCAGCCCCCCCATGTGGACAACCCAGGCTGCAGAACATCCACTGCTGATTTGTTTACTTCTCTCTGAGCTACACTGAGTTTCAACAAATGCAGGATTAAATTTGAATTCTATCTTTTCTCTGAAAGAGAGGGAAAGCCTAGTTGAATAGCCGTGCCTCAGAGATGGTTGACATTAAAGTGGTTCAGAGTCTTTGGGTCCAAAACCAAGGGAGGTCAGGAAAAGAGATTTGTTTTTGTGAATGCTTAGGTCAGAACTAAACGGAGAGGCAGAAAGGTTAAGAGACTGACTTAGAACTGGTCGTTTCCTGGATGTCCTAACTCCCAGCTTTGTGCTCCAGATCATTTGGTATCTGCTGACATTAGAAAACAGAAAAAGCTTAATTTGAATCAATACACAGAGAGCAGAGAGGGCATGACAGGCAATTAACTTGATTCCTCCATTCTACCTAATTGTCTACTCATCAGCTTAGGAAGGGAGTGAGTTTCCATGACTACCTCCTGACACAAAGACTCACTGCAGGTGATGCCTGTGTCAGGTCTGCTCTGCAGCACACTGGCAGACGCAGAACCCGAGAGCCCATGAAAAACACAAAGCCTGGGACCTCTTGCTTCCCCCCACCTCAATTAATCACCCCATCCTGTGACTGTGCATTGAGTAGAGTCTTCAGGGTATGGGGAGGAGAGGCTGTCAGCCTCTGAGGATGACTGTGCCCTAGACAGGAGCTGGGCTGAGGCCAAGGTGGCTCTGGTCACCTTATGGGAAAGATGATGGGCAGACAGCAGTCGAAGGTGGAGTTCTGCTACTAGTACAGACAAGCGACCTTTGGCAAGTGTTCAACCTCTCAGCCATTTTCCCTGCGAGTAAAATGGGGACTCAAAGGCTTGGCCTTCCTTACTAGACTGTTTGAAGATTCGATTACATTGTTTCCATTTCTTCCTGTTGCTATGACAAAATACCACAGACTGGGTAATTTATCAACAATAGAAATTTATTTACTCACAATTCTGAAGGCTGGAAAGTCCAAGATCAAAGCACCAGAAGGTTGGATGTCTGGCAAGAGCCTGGTCTCTTCTTCTAAGAGTATCTTATGACTTCACCCTCCAGATGGGCAGATGCTGTGGCAGAAGGCAAAAATCCTAGCTGGTTACCCTCTGATCCTTTTATAAGGCAGTAATCCCATAAATGAGGACAGAGTCCTCACGACCTAATCACCTCCTCAAGGTTTCACCTTTTAATATGCTGCACTGGGGATTAAGTTCAAAGTGAATTTTGCAGAGGACACAAGCATTCAAACCATAGCAGAAGTGCTTTGTCAACTGTAAAGTCCTAACAAATGCACGAGATTATTATTATCACTGCTGTTATTACTTCCCTCTAAGCAGCTGTTTCTGTCACACCTTTCAGGTTCAGTAGCTCAGACCTCTTTCCCAAGTTGTTTGGCACAATCTTTTCAACTCCCTCATGAAATCCGATTTTTCTCGTCTTTTATTCCCTTAATGTACCCAGGATACTCCAACTTTCTAGTCTAATTGCTAGACAGAGGCACAGCACCTAGGAGGGCACCCTTTCCTGCTTACACGTCAGGTGCCCTCGTATGTTATGATCTAACACCCAGGTTGACAATGGTGGACACCTGCCTCCTGAAGGCTACTTGTGTAGCCTCTGTTTCACAAGACTTCCTGTCTATGTCCCTCAAGATGTTTGAACCTGACAACACTTCCTCTCACTTCACCTCTTCCTGTCTGGGGGAATGACCTTGGATATGGTATGTTAGTTTCCTAGGGCTGCCGCAATAAGCTACCACAAACTGGGAGACTTAAAACAACAGAACTTCCTTTCTCAGTTCTGGAGGCTAGAAGTCTCAGAGGCCGTGCTTCCTCTGAGGCTCTTGGGAAGGATCTTTCCTTGAATCTTTCAACTTCTGGTGATTGTTGGCAACCCTTTATGTCCCTTGGCTTGTGGCAACCCAACTGCAATCTCTGCCTCCTCTTCACACTGAGGCCCACCCTAATCCAACATGACCTTATTTTAACTCAATTACATCTCTAAATCTATTCCAATGATTGGATTACAATTATAAAAGTTCTGGGGCTTAGGACTTAATTTATCTTTTGGGGGACACAATTCAACCCATAAAAATATGGTTGAGAATGGCCTGGAACATAGGAGGATTTGGAATTGGGAGAACTTGAAGTTATATCATTCAGAAGGCAAGAGGCCAGGTTCCAGCCTTGGCACATAGTTCCTTTAGTGGTCTAGGTCAAGTCTATAAACTTCCTGGAGCTTAACTTCCTTATCAGTTAAAGTGTTAAGTCTGCATTCCTAAGGCTATGATAAGACAGACTAAAACTAATTCCAGAAGGATATAAATTATCTTCAAAGCCCTAAAAACATGTAAACATGGTTATCAATAAAAGTCAAAGCTGCTCAAAAACAAATCTTTTTCTTTCTGTATCTTACACAAGGAGTTCAATCACAAGCTCATTGGGGTTGGGGAAAGCTCAGTGGGAATGTCATGTACGTATCCTATTTCATGCACAACCACTCCAAACTGACTGAAGGTGGTGGAAGGTGTTTTCCCCTTTAAGAAAAACTGATGTAATTGAGTCTCACATTATGCTTGAGCAGATTCCATAAGTCTCCATACTGAGGACTCTTAAAAGACTTGTAATTTATCACAACCTTAGATCATGGGATCTAAGAGATGAAAAGGACTAGAGACTAATCCCCAAGTCATAGCAGAAATTCCCTCCAACACTTTTGACCTATGATCATCTAACTGTATGGAGGAGCTGGCTCATTCTTTCCAAGACATGTGACAGGTTTCCCTTTAGAAAATTCCTCCCCCTCACTTAAGCTAAAATCTGCCTCCTTATAGAATCTATCTTTTTGTTCCCATTCTCCCCTCCAACACAGAACCTCCCCATCTTTCCCATGACTGCTATTGTGTTTTAATTATTTTCTCTCTACTTCAAGTAAAATTTTCTTACTCTATCCATCTTGGTTGCTTTCCTCATTTATTAGTTGCTCTTAAAGACCTCAAATAGAATTTAATCCTTTAAATGTTTTTCAACCAGTCTAGGATTCATTATTCCCTATGATTGGAATAGTCAATTTTTAATGATCCAATCCAAATTGTTTGACACTTTAGAGCTTATATGGAAACTCTGAAAAGGAGATGTGCATGCAGAATGGAGTTTAATGGACATGACTTAGGGATCAACACCTGTACGACAGTGAAGGAAGTAGGAGTCAGTATTTGAACTGTGATGTAAGTCACACCAAGAACTCAATCACACTGGAGCTCTGGGCATGGGGAGAGGGAGCAGGGCATTTATGGCCCCAGCCAGCCATTGGATGAAAGCTTCTATTTGGCCTCCCCACTACACTAATTCTTGATCCACAAGTCAAGCAAACAATGGAGGGTTTTACCAATTACCATGTATGTCCATTCCAATTATAAATTAGAAAGCATAATATTTGGGAACTAAGGAATCAACCCATAATAAGTCATAATTAGAAGAGTATTACATTTACTACCTGGCTTCTATATGACTCCATACTAACACTGGGATGGTGATGACACTTTGTCCCTAACATATACAGACTCTGAGCTCTCTAGCTCAGAGAGCTTTCACATGTAGAAAGTTTACTGGAACTTTAAGATCGACAGGATCTCTACTTATTAGGATAAAGGCAGACTAGGAAGAAAAGAAGTGGAACTCTGAAAAAGAAAAGAAAAAAAAAGAAGTGGAACTCTGATTCAGTTGTAATAAGGGCTTCAGCAGGTCCCAGAGGGGCCTCTGCATCTGAGATGGCCCTTCAGACTTGTTCAGCCTTTCAGCATTTAAACCAGACTTTTATATGCCTAGATTGATCAATTCTAGAAAGCAGCAATCTCTAAAGAGGTGGCACAAAGGTGATAACTCTCTTCAACTGAAGACCAGTCCTAGAGAGGGATTCAGCTGAGAGCCAGTGGCCACTGGCCACAGTACTCCCTGCCGATGGAGAAACTACTCTGCCTTGGTTCTAAAGGGGGACTCCAGGCAGAGGGTCACAATATCCTCTACATGTGCTCAACCAAAATTCTCAGTTGTTCTGTTAAATCAAATCTCACTCATCTTGAAGTTTTACAATAGATTTTTGAGCCAATGCTGTACCTTATATTTGATAGTTATTCAACTTGTTGGTTTTATTCTAACATTCCAACCTGCTAAGTCACTTCAAATTTTAATTCTGATATCTACTGGCTTACATTTCCCTCAAGATTGGAATTATCTTCAAAGTGAAGAAGACACTATAAAGAAAATATTGTTCTAGACTGATAAAACACTAAGGCTGGGATCCTCCCAGTCACAGTTGTATAATATTTAGAGGACACTCACACACCATCACTGCTCTTCCAGCCACCCACAAATGCACTTTAGATTACTATTATCTGTTCTACAAGTTACCTTCATATTAAGGACAATATGAAAAAAATCATAAAATGTTTTATTGAATTAAAATATATGGTTGTATGAGTTAGAATGTCTTTGCCCCAAATATATATATTTAAAAATCCTGACTCAAATTTTCAACAGTGAGAATGTTTATTGCTATTAATGAAGAAGTCTAAAGGTGGAATGAGCTTCAGACTGGTAGTTGTAATAGTTTAGCAATGACATTGTGGATTCACACTCTTTCTATCATCTTTCCTATCTGCTAACCTTAGAGGATTGCTTTGTTCTTAAGCCAGTTCCCCAGCCCCCAGTTCCATGAGTACAAGGCATTGATGGAGCAGTTGCAGGAGAGAAATAAAATCAAAAATATATTGATCTGCAACCCCTCTCCACTTCCCACTCTGTTTGAATCTTAGATAATTCCACTAAAATTTATTAACTGCTTTGGTATGAGCGGATTTCTTACAGAAACAGAAGATGGAACTCAGCTTGACTTCCTTAGGGGACCTGGGGAAAATGAAAGCCAACTTCCAGATACAGGAACCACAGGAAAGAGACCCAAGGCTATACTGCTTTGATTTTGAAAGGAAGGTGAAAAGTAAATTGAAGTCCCACATAGGTGAGAAAGCAAGAAAACATGAAACCTTGGGAAGTGAATTTAAATTTCTAGAGTTAGAGGAATTCAATGCTATGAACTTGTAATAATGTGCAATGCAGAGGGGTTCTCAGAGCCTCTATCTCTAATCTATTGGAAATAATAGCAAATAAGAGAGGTGCCTGAGGTCAAAGGCTCTTCTCAAAATGGAACAGATTAGATTCCAGCAACCAAAGATCAGTAAGCAAGCCCTGCATCCATTCCCCTGCAAAAGGCTAATTTAAGGCTCAACCAGTCATGGTATTGCACTGACTTTGCCAGGATGGATTGCTATTGTGATTTAATCCTGGTTAGTAAGACAGGAGAGAAGTCTGCCGGGGTCTCAGGCAAAGAAACTCATTGGGGGAGGAGCGCTTCTGCTGTTGCAGACGTTTAGTTCCTCTAGTTCTAGAAACTTACATCCACTTCCAGAGGTTGTACGTTTTCTTGCTTTTTCACCTATATGGGACTTCAATCCTCATTGCACCTTCCTTTCAAAGGTAAAGCCTTGCATCCGTTTCCTCTGGCTCCTGCATCTGGAAGTTGGCTTTGATTTTCCGCAGGTCCCCCTAAGGGAATCAAGCTGAGTTCCATATTTTGTTTCCATAAGAAATCTGCTCACATCAAGCAATCAATAAATGTTAGTGGGATTATCTAAGATTCAGGCAGAGGGGGAGGTGAAGGGGGGTTGCAGTCCACCTGATTTCTGATTTTCTCTCTCTCTTGCCCGCTCATCATCACCTTTCCCTCAAACTTGCTGTGGGGGTTCCTAAGTCTTTGCTCAAGGCCCAGACTTGGGATCTCCATCCCCTTCCCAACAGGGAAGTTGTACACCTTCTACTCAAACATGCTACCTAAGAGAAATACCATTTTCTCCATCTTGTAGAAACTACTTTTTGCACCTTGGGAAAAACGGAAGCAAGATGAACAGAAAGGTAAGAATTATTCAACTTCTGTTACCCAACTTCTGTTGGGTAAGTAACATTGTGATACCCAAAAAGCAAGATGTTCCATGTTTGTACTTCTCCCTACTCTAAAGCAGCTGTTAGCACTCCTGCAGAGCTCAGCTCATTCCTACCTCGTCCTCCTTTATTCTGTTCTTGAAGGTTCATGAGTCTTTTGTGTTCAAGCTTATCTATAATCCCCTCCCTCTGCCTTTTGTTCATGTCCTTTTCAAAGCCTGAGCTCTGCAGAGCTCCATATACAACCACCTCTTTTTATTTTTTTTAATCTATCTCCCCCTTTATCACTGGAATTATTTCCTATTATATTACAACCAGGATTTTATTGTTTAAATCTCCCACTTTTCCCAAGTCATATTCTTTTCTAAAGTCTCCCATCACAGAATCACACCTGCAGTAAATACTCTTTTGAAGTGAAGAGTTAATTTGTAATGCAAATAATTACTTCTTTATTTATCTCATTTTCAAGTAAGAATTCTCACATATCAAATTTTCATAAAGATAAATTGGGGGCAAATTATTTCACACCTTTTCCTTCTCTGTCACTTACTCTCCTTCCCCCTCCCATTTTTCTTCTGTCCTTTTCACCTCTAGTTGTCTTCTGTCTCCTTCCAGAGTTGGTGTAAACCCCCTGGGTTTCTCTCCTAGACTCTGCTTTTGTGGAACAGAAATACTTTCTCTTCATGTATTGAAGCAAACCTTCTTATGTACCAGGCAAAGCCACCTACCTCCTGCTTCCTAAAAAATCTGAGTGGAGGGAATTGACTTATCTGTAACCCTGATAACTGCAGATTTTCATTTCTTTACTATCCTGCTTCTATCAAGTTTGGTTAAATTCACTTTCTGCAGCCAACTACCTTTACAGGGTAAATCTTTCTATGCATCAGTTTCCTCGGCAATAAAATGAGGACCATGATCTTTGTCCTGTCTACCTTACAGAGTTGTTGGAGGAAAATGTGTAAGAAAATATAAATTGGAAAGCACGATTCATAGATAAAAGAGTATATACTACTTGTCCTTAATCAGAGATATGTTGCCTGAAAATATCAAGGACAAGATTTTTGAGTGTGACACTGGGCAGAAATGAATTGTCCTTAGTGGGGATTTTGAGCCAGGAATACTGAGCTTTGTAAATCAAGAATCGGCCTCTTTGCCCACATGGGGAGGAAGGAAAGGCCAAGGAAGCGGGAGTGCTTCATGAGAGGACAATGTTACTGTCCTCTTTACTGGTTTATTTCACTTTTGAAAATGTTATAAATACAAGGTTGTCTAGAAGACTGAGAGGGAGGAGAGTGGAAATAAGGGCAGGGCTTGCTCAAGAATGCCAAGGGAGCTAAAGTGAGGGAGCAGTTTCCATGAGATAAGTGAAGCTGGTTTTCAAAGAGTAGAAAGAAAGATGGAAAAAACTATCTCAAATGAGATCAACTGAATTCTGCCCCAGAAAAAGAGAGAGACACTGTTAGTGAGAAAGTAAAAATTCAGTAAGAGAGCTAGAAACAGGAGGAAATCCTTTCAGTCAAGAAGAAAATAAAAACTTCCCGGGAACTCCATCCCACCCGTCTTTCCATTTGCACCCACCCTCACCACCTTCAAACCTTCCCCAGGCTTCACCTGAGGAAAGGAAGGAGGTGTTTCAGAGTTCTTGGATTATTCGTTTCATTATATTTATAGATGAGCAACACCGTAGGGGGAAATCAGAGCATGAGTTTCAATTCCTGTTGGGAAAAAAGTAGGGGAGGAACAAATAAGCAGAGCAGTTGTTTTTTGGTGCTGCTCTAGCGATGACACACATATGACCTCATACCAACTCCCAGAGGGAGGCGAAGAGCTAAGAGGAGAGCTGGAATGTCCAACTGGAAGAAACACCAAGTTCTGCAAAGCTGGGCATGGTCCATGAGATAAAAATGTCATATCTTCTTAGATGATGTATTTCACTTCTGAAAATATTATAAAATATATCAAAGACTTAGAATATTTTAAAGAATAATACCTATACCTGATGGTTTTATTAAACATTGATATTTTGTCACCATGCCTGCAATCCCAGCAATGGGAGCCTGAGGCAGAAGAATTGCAAATTCAAGGCCATCCTCAGCAACTCAATGAGACCCTGTTTCAAAAAAAAAAAAAAAAAAAAAAAAAGGCTGAGAATGTAGCTCAATGCCATGCGCAACCACAAAAGAAAAATAAAGAAAAGCTACGATGAGTACCTTTGTATATAGGTACACCTCCCTGGGTATGTGTGCTAAATTTTCTGTAGGATATAAGCCAACAAGAGACATCACAGGTAGAAATATTTGCACATCTTCTACTTTAGTAGATATTACCAATACTGCTCTCCAAAGAAGTTGTATTAACTAACTTTCCTATCTCTAGTATATGAAAGTTTCTATTTATCCACATTCTTCTTAATTTTTTAAGTTAAATACAGACAGTCCCTAAATTTCAGTGTTTCGACTTATGATTTTTTAGCTTCATATTGGTGCAAAAGTGATGTGTATTCAGTAGAAATCATACTTCAAATTGTGAATTTTGATCTTTTCCTGGACTAGCGATATGCAATATGCAGTATAACACTTGCCTGAGAGCTGGGCAGCAGCAGTGAGCTGTGCTTCCAATCATCCCTGATCATGAAGGTGAACCACCAATATTCTACACAGTACTGTGTTGCTAAGCTGTTTGTTAGGTGTGTTGAATGCATTTTTCTCTTAAGATACTTTTTAACATCAATTGGGAGATAACCGATCATAAGTTGAGGAGCATCTGTGTTTAACTCACTGATATAATGGGTATGATTTCTAAACACTTCATAGTTATATTGAGATTGTATCATTATGCTTTGCAATTTCCTATTACTGGTTACTTTGCAACTTCCTATTCCTAAAAATTTAATTGATTTTTTTATGTTGATCTTATATCCACAACCCTGCAGTGAGTAACTCTTGTCTGTACATCCTCTGAGATTTCCCATGTAGTCAAATAACTTGACTGCAAATAAGATCTGTTTGGGAACTTCATGTGATTTTTGTACCTTCTATTCTTTTTCTCATTGTATTGCATTGTCTAGGATTTCCAGTAGAATGTAGAACAGAAGAGTCAATATAGTTTAATGAAGTTTCATCATTAACACTCTGAAAGATTTATGATAGATATCTTGTGGCAATTAGGATTTTCCCTCCTATTCATAGGTAACAAGAGTTTAGTTGTTTGTTTTGTTTGTGAACTAAAAACCATGGCACACATTCCTATCTCAAAGTTTTTATCCATTATTCCCCAAAATATCAGCATGGCTGGCTTCCTCACTTCCTTACCCTCCTATACTCCAATGTTACCTACAAGACACACTGTATATATAAAGTAGCAATTCTCCCAACACCTACTCTGAAAGTCTCTTTTCCTCAAATGAATGAATATAAGAATGCATGAATATTTATCAAATGTGCTTTCTTTTCTCTGCATCTAAGTTGATTTTATTTTTCCCTTTTAGTTGATTGTATAGATTAGTAGATTTTCTGATATGAAGTAATTTTGCATTCTGGGGGTCAATTCATTTTGGCCAGGAACAAAAGGGAGGAGAGAGATTAAGTTTTATTTAGGATGTTTAAATCCATGTTCATAAGTGAGACTGATCTCTTTTTTCTTAAATGGTTTTGTTATCAAGGATATAATAAATTCATCAAATGAATAGATTTTCCTCACTATTTTTCAAAAGGTAGGGATTAATTATTATTAATCATTAATTAAGTTTTAATTACTCTGTTTTAAAAAAATTGACTGGACTTGTGTCTTAGGATAAGGGCCATGGGAGAAATGTTTATAGAGTGAAACACTTTCTCCTAATGAAGCTTTGACTTTGTACTAAGGTAAGAAGGGCCTATCTAGAGACTTCTAGCAGCATCTCACTGCCCAGAACTGTTCACATGGCTACCTCAGTTGCAAGGGAAGCTAAGAAGTCAAGCATTTTGAGCAAAGTACATTGCCTCCCTTCAGGGAGAATCAAGTTTCTGCTCTTAAGGATGGAGAAAAAGCAATGGTGTTTGAATAGGCAGCCAGCAATGTTTTCTACACTATTAGATATGCGGGGATGTTGGAACCTTTCAATCCATTCTTCAGGTCTCTTAACTAAAATAGATCAACAAATCCCCACGTGTATGTATTCTGAACAAATACACACACATCTTTGTCTCTCTGGGTTATATTTTGAGCAAAGTTCACAATACTCTCTTCAATTTTACAAATTCAGTCTTCAATTTTTCTGCAGATTAGGGCTTTTCTTTCTTCATTGTGATAAGATAAAGTGTATTTCCCCTCCAAAAACAAAAGATATATTGAAGCACTATCTCCTAGACAGAATGCTACCCATCTTGGAGAAACTGGAGAACACTGGAGTGGGCACTATTCTATTCTGATTGGTATCTTTATGAATATGGGAAGTGTGGAGACAGACACACACACAGGGAAAAGGCTATGAAGTCAGAGGCAGTGATCAGAATGCTGTGCCTACAAACCAGTGGAGGTAGAGATGGTCAGCCAAGTACCACCAGCAGCTAGGAGAGAAGCACGGAATAGATTCTTCCCCACAGCTCTTGGAAGAAACCAATCCTGCTGATGCTTTAATTGTAAATGTTTAGTCTCCAGAACTGTGAAACTTTCTACTGGTTAAGCCACTGAGTTTCTTGTACTTTGTCAAAGTAGCCCTAGCAAATCATTATCACCTATTGTGTTTGTCTCAGTGATGTTTTTCTATTTCCAAGATTTCTAGCTGATTCTTTCTCATACCTATATGTTCTTATTTTGCTTTTCCTTATTTTGTCTCATAATTTCTTGAGTTTTTAAATGGATTTAGTTCTTCATTTTCTCTTTGAGCCTTCTAAATAGATTTATTTATTTGTTTGTTTGCTTATTTTATTTATTTGCAGGATGTTCTATAAAATAACTTTCATTTAGAATTAACTCATGTTCTAAATAGTGATTTTTATTGACTTCTTAGCATTTTATGTCTTTGTGGGATTTAAAATTTTGATTTGCAGGGACATTTTAGATAGCATAATTTTGTTTTGTTCCCCTTGTGTCTGGCAGCCTTGCAATTTCTTATAACTCCAGACCAAAGACAATATATAAATTTTTTTCCCAAAATCTATCCACAGAGCCAATCAGAAGCTTGATTTGATTCCTCATGGTGACACTATCTGTCCTCTTAGTCCTTTGACAACTGCGTTTATAGTTGAACCCTAGGAGAGGTCAGGAAACTTTCTTTTGTGTGTGTGTGGAGGGGGTGTGGGTTGGGGTTTTGCTTTGCCACTGAGCTACATCTTCAGTGTTTTTCTTGTTAAATTGCTTAGGGCCTATGTTGCTGAAGCTGGCCTCAAACTTGTAAATCTCCTGCCTCCTGAGAGAGGATTACAGTCATATGCCACCACACCCTGCTAGAAACATTTTCTTTTTAAAGAGCTAGATACTAAGTAAATATTTTGGATTTTGCCAACCATACTATGTGTTTCACAACTATTATACTCTTCTTTGTAGTGCAAAAGCAGACATAGAAAATTAACAATTAAAAAAACACAGTCACAGACAATATGTAAAAGAATGAATGTAGTTAGGTTCCAATAAAACTTTATTTACAAAAACAGGCAAAGAAGCTAGGGATGTAACTCAGTGGTAAAACTCTTGCACAGCATTCTCAATACCCTGGGTTCAGTCTCCCAGGACCACAAAAAAACAAACACAGGCAGAGAGCTGGATTTGGCCTATTATTTCCACTCCTGCCCTAGGAGATTAAGCCATTTTCCAAACCAAATTGCTTTGAATAAATCAGAGAGCTAATCCTCGACCCTGGCTCTTGTTCCCTATCTTTCACAGAATACATTAAGTTCAATATTTATTTATTTATTTTGCTACCAGGGTTCGAATCCAGGGGCACTTTCCCACTTATCCAGGTTCTCGTCAAGTTGAATCAGGTTCTCTTGTTGCTTATTTTGAGATAGGTTTTCATCAAGTTGCTTAGGGTCTCACTAAGTTGCCAAGGTTGGCCTTGAACTTGTGATCCTCCTGCCTCAATCTCCCAAATCACTGGGATCACATGCATGAGCCATGTGCCCAGGCATTTCATTTTCTTTGTCCAGAGCATAGGAACTCTCAGTTATCACTGTCTGCTCCCAGGCTCAGAGCATAGAAGATCTGTGGCTTTGGTTCCCCTCACTACTTTGTCATTTTTTTACTGAAAATTTTTAATATCTTCAGGCATTGTTGTAGGCCCCGGAGATAGAATGATGAATGGTACAAGTATGTTCCTTTTTCTTATGGAGCTTACAGTTTTGTGGGAGAGAGAGAAAGATATTAAATAAATATTCACTCATGGGTCTGTAATTACAAAGCAGAATAATAATCAAAAGACACAAAAAGTTTTTTATTTTTTGTTTTAATTAGTTTTATATGACAACAAAAAGGTTTTTATGAGCAAAATAACAGGGGTGGTCAATCAGAAAAGACCCCTTGAGGAAGTAAAAGAGGCCTTGAGGATAGACATGAGTTCTCCTTGAAATGAGTCTAGGGATTGTTCCATGCAAAGCAAAGAACATGTACAAAGGTCCCAAGAAGGGAAAAAAGGAGTGTGCGTTCAAGTTCTGAATGAAAGTCTCAAGATGCTGGTGGGTCTTCAGCTGTTGTCCAGTACTGTAGCCACTGGCCACATACAGTTTGTTAAAATCTAGATTTAATTAACAAAAATTAAATAAAATTAAAATCTAATTCCTCAGTTGCTCTAACATTTCAAGTTCTTACCCACTACTTATGGCTACTATATTGGATAACACATATATAGAATATATATAGATTTCCACAATCCCAGAAAGTTCTATTGTACAGCATGGGTCCAGAGCATATGCAGAGATACATAAAATATTTAAACAAATGCTTATATGGAATTTTCATAAGGTAGAAAATGATACATGAAAGATTTTTAAAATAAGACTGTTTCAACCAGGAAATAGAATTATTTCAAATGCACAAAAATTATTATGCAGGGACTTATGATTTCAGCCTCGCAATGCAAAGACTTTGGATGACTTTGTTCCATACAAATAACAAGTAAACAATCTGAGAAAACTAAAAAATCAACAACTTTTCTTGTACCCATCAGAGAATTGAGGTTTCTGGGCACACCACCTCCTAGAAATCTGGCAAAATAGGGAAATACAGAAAAAAATCAAAGTTGTTATCAGCTTGCTTGGGGCAGAAGTTGTTGGAGCCATAAACTGGTAGGATCTTTTAAGTGGTACTTTTAACAAATTGCTGGAGGTCATGTATGCCAGTATGAAAATGAGAGGTTCTCAGGAGTCTTGTTATTAGGAGGGCCCCAGAACCAGCTCATCATGGTGAAGAGTCAGAAAAACTACCCTCTGTGGAGGAAATACCACCTTTTTGAAATATACCCAGTGTGTTCTCCATAGTAAAGGTCTACATTGCAAGGAGAAAGACTTTACCAGAATCTTGTTTTACCTCAGGGAAAGGACCATTACCCAAATCCAATCCTCTCTAGCCTTCCTGTCTCACCCAAGAAGGTGTGGGGGTAAAATGCTAAAAAACCAAGAAATACTTGTGAAGGCACAGTTCAGGGACATTGCCACACTGAAAGGCTGAGATTTAATGATCACATTATATTATACTTCACCTCCCACACACTGAACCCCCATGTCGCAGGGCTCCCATAAAATTATTATGAATTGTAGCTGGAAGAGCTGCAGGAGGCAAAGTCTACTTAAGAAGGAATTCTCTAGAAAGCCCAAAACAATAGAGGGAGAAAAGACAAAGACACTTAGAGGAATTTGAAGTCTTCAACAACTGTAGTTATCACAAACATTAAACCAGCCCACCTTCTAGCCAGATTAGCATACCACACACTAAATGTTTATTGCTCTTATTACCTGATATGTCCAGCCTTCAACAAAAGGTACAAAGCACAATAAATTGCAAGAATACCCATAGTGTGGAGAGACTAGCAAGAACTTGATTTTGGAATTACCAGAAAGGGAATTTAGAATAACTATGATAAATATGTTATAAGTTTTAATAGAAACAATGGACAAGATGCAAGAACAGCTAAGTAATGTAAACAGAGAACTGGATATTTGTAGAAATGAAATAGCATTTCTAGTAAATGCTAGAAATCGAAAGCACCATAACATGAATGGAGAATGCCTTTGATAGGCTTATCAGTAGACTGGATATAGCCAAAGAAGGAATCAATGAGCTTAGATATATGTCAAGAGACCTCCAAACTGTAACACAAGAAGAAAAAGGAATTTTAAAACAGAAAAGGGAGCACAATAGTCACAAGCTATGGAACAATGTCAAAGGTGTAACTTTGAGTCATTGGCATACCAGAAGTAAGACAGAGTGAAAATCGAGCAGAAATATTTGAAATAATAATTTCCCAGAATTTTCCAAAATTAATGACAAAAATCAAACCAGAGATTGAGGAAGTTCATAAAACACCAAACAGTATAACCATCTATATCTATCTAGCTATCTATGACAAATATAAATATCAAAAAATGTAAATTTAGGCATATTATATTTAAACAGAAGAAAACCAAAGACAAAGAGGAGTAAAAGTCTTGAAAGGAATCCAAAGGGAACAAAAAACCCACCTTACCTATCAGGAAAGAGGATAAGAATTAGAACAAACATCTCTTCAGAAACCATGTAAATAGAGAGTAAAGCAAAACATTTAAAGCTTTAAAAGAAAAAACACTCACCTTTATCTTAATTAAATAATTATGATAATAAGCAACCCCTAAATATCAAAAGTAAAATGATATCAAAGAATGGGAATAGAGTTGATGGCTAATCACAGAGAAAAATTTTCTCAAGTGGTATAAAAAACACAGTAATTTGTACATCTCTATGATGGGCACATCTCCAAGAAAAAAGAATAATAATAAAGAACCTCTTAAATGTTATAAGACATTGCATTCTTACTTGTAAAATTGACCTTGCTATTTGGATTCAATGACGTATGTCTGTGTGTATGAATGAAGCAAAACACTTGTTTTAGTCAGCTTTTTCACTGCTATGACTAAAAGACCCAACCAGCACAATTATGAAGGAGGAAGAGTTTATTTGAGGGCTCATGGTTTCAGAGGTCTCAACCCATAGACAGCCAAATTCATTCCTCAGGGCTTGAGGTGAGGCTGAATATCATGGTGGAAAAGTGTGGCATAGGGAAGCAGCTCACATCATCAGGAAGCAGAGAGAGAGAGAGAGAGAGAGAGAAAGAGAAAGAAAGACTAAGAGAAAGAGAAAGAAAGAGAGAAAGAGAGAGAGAGAGAGAGAGAGAAAGAGAAAAAGAAAGAGAGAAAGAGAGAGAGAGAGAGAGACTCCACTCTCCAGATACAAATATATACCCCATAGCCACACCCCAATTCCCACCTCCTCCAGCCACACCCTACCACTTCAATTAATCCCATCAGGGGTTAATTCACTCTTACAACCCAATCATTTCTCCTCTGAACCTTCCTGCATTGTCTCACATGTGAGGTTTTGGGGAACACCTCACATCCAAGCCATAGCAACACTTAAATCTAAATTTGATTTTGAATTTACTTTGAAGATTGAAACCAGACCTCATGCATGTTAGGCAAGATTTCTACCACTGAGTTACACCCCAAGCCCATGTGTTTTCTTTTTAAAAAATAAGTATTTGTTTGCTCTGTTCACTTAAAAAAAAAAAAAACAACAACAACTTGGAAGTGGTCATAAATTTATGATCATAAATTTAGCAAACCAGATTATGACCTCTAAAAAGCACTTCCCAATAAAAGGAATCAGAATTTCTTAGGAAAATGGCTGATTCCCTATTAGAGACAGGAGATGTAAAATATGATCTTGGAATATCTTATTATTCCAGGAAGGAAGGGGAAAAAGGGAAAGAAAGAACCAAGACCAAAAGGATCACATCCAAATAATTTGGAAGTCAACAGGCTGATCCCTCCACTGGCCAAAGGTGATACAATTTGAGAATCAAAAAGGATAGCCGGGCATGGTGGCGCACGCCTGTAATCCCAGCACTTGGGAGGCTGAGGCAAGAAGATCGCGAGTTCAAAGTCAGCATCAGCAACTTCGAGAGGCCCTAAGCAACTCAGTGAGACCCTGTCTCTAAATAAAATACAAAATAGG
>JAJEJO010005540.1:101974-197235 GCA_020662805.1 Glaucomys volans | reverse complement strand
AGCATTTATTCTATATAATTTGAAACTCAGTATAAGCAAATAATTAATGAGAGAAGGTTTTCTTTATAGAAAACATTCCTATTAATAAATGCAGAAAGAATGATATACCATTGAAGAGAACAAGGCTGCAGCCATTTCTCCCTTGATTCTGCCCCCTCCCCACACATGAGTTCCAGCGTCCAGAGCAGTTTTCTGAATGCTTTCATTGGTGCCATGACTCAGATGAGCCATTTAGGCAGGTGAAATCCCATCTGATGCCTCAGGTCCCCCGACGCTGGTCTCACCTTCCATTTGCCCAGACACTTGGCTCCACATCCACCACCAGCCTTCAGATTGGAGAGTTTTCCCCTAGGCCGGCTTAAACACTCCTCTACTGGCCTGAGAGGTGACCATTGATTGTCCCTTGAGGTGATTGAGGAGTGGGGGTTCCCCTAGTCATGACTTTTACAGTTATGGCTGGTCCCCTTAATTGACATCAGACAGGTGGGTGCCCAATCTTTAGGGTGGAGATTCCCTCTCTGGGTTGAGGCTCCTCTTCACTTTTCCTCTAAAAAATTCTGGTGCCAGGTCCTCAACCCTCTCGACTTTTGCTTGGCACACACTGACGGGAGTGATGACTGCCATCATTGTGCTGCCTCCTCATCTCCAGTCACCTAGTCTGTGACTTAAGGATGCCTTGGACACTGACTTGGCTATTTATCAGTCTCCACCATGGAATCTAGGTCTTCCATTCCAGCAGATTCATCCTTGGGATGTCTACTAGAAAATCTTAAACCCCTTAACCTGCTCCCTAACCTAGAGTCACCAAAGCTTACTCACTTATGTAATGATATTTGGACACAGTATCCTTTAGATAATCAATCCAAATAGCCAGTTAATGACACCTTGGATCCCAATGTTTTATGGGATTTATACAACTTCTGTGAGTGAGCAGGCAAGTGGAAAGAAATTCTTTATCTTCAAGCTTTCTCTTTCTTATGCACTAAACCTGATTTTTGCTCTTCCTACAAACCTGAACACCTCCTTTTGGCTTCTTCCCCCCTTCCTAATCCCTCCTCCTTCTCCAACTTCGACACAGCTAATGAATCACCATGCTCAAATATACAAACCAGGACCCTAAAACTCTGGAGGGACGACAGCTACTCATGACTTATTTTTTCCCCAAAGCTATCCAGACATAAAGGCTAAATTGAGGCGGTTAGACAGGGGGTCCCTTACCCCACAGCCAGAGGTTCTACCAGTGGCATTCAGGGTGTATAATAGAAGGGAAGAAAAAAAACCCCAAAACTAAAATACTAATGCTAGTCAAAGCCTTTCAGTCAGCTAGACTTGCCCAGCCAGTCACTTCTAGGGCACCCTAGCTCCCAGAAGACCTCCAGGCCCATGCTTCAAGTGTGGAAAACAGGGCCACTGAGCACAATCCTGCCCAACCCCTGGCAGCCCCCAGGTCCTTGTTCAAAATGCCATCAACTGGGACATTGGGCAGTGGATTGCCCTGGTGCTGAGAAGTGCCAGGTCACCCTCACTCCCTTCCCCCAGTGACTTACTGGGATTGTCAATTGATGACTGAAGAGGCCCAGGATTTCTACACCTGATGACCATCACCATTTAGGAGCCCTGGGTGACTCTTACAGTGGCAGGCAGGCAGCTCCCTTTCCCTATAGATACTGGAGCCACTCTTTCAGTGCTGCAGGAGTTTGGGGGACCCACTTCCCCTGCCAAATCCTCTATTGTTGGGGTAGAGGGCAAACTATACCACCCCCTACAAACACCTCCAATAAATTGCCATATCGGACAAATCTGCTTCATTCATTCCATTTTGCTAATCCTATGTGTCCCATTTCCCTCCTGGGAAGGGACATCCTAACCAAATTTGGTGCCTCTATTTCCTTCTCACCCACCATGTGCCTCCACCAAGACTCCTCTGCTATTCCTCCTTCATGAGTTTAAAGGAACATACAACTCAACCTGAGTCTTCATATCCCCTTCTTCCCTCCCTTGTTGACCCCAAGATTTGGGACACCCATACACCCTCTGTACCTACATGCTCACCTGTACTCATTCATCTGAAGGACCCAACATCCTACCCAGCCCAAGCCCAATATCTCCTTCCCCAAAGGAGCCTCTTAGGGCTTCAACCAGTCATCCAGGATTTAAGGCAGAAAGGCTTCCTGCACCCTGCCAAGTCACCTTATAACACTCCCATCTGGCTGTTAAAAAGCCTAATGGATCTTACCATTTGGAGCAAGATCTCCATATCATCAACTTGGCAGTTGTCCCCAACTTCCCCATTGTACCCAATCCTTATACATTGCTTTTCTCTATCCCCTACTCCACCACATACTTCTCTGTGTTGGATTTGAAGGATGCCTTTTTCACTGTCCCTCTTCATCCTGACTTGCAGGATCTCTTTGCTTTCACCTGGACTGACACTTTCACTCAAGTTTCTTCTCAGTTGATCTGGACAGTTCTCCCACAGGGATTTTGGGACAGATCTCACCTTTTTGACCAAGCACTGTCTCATGATCTTGCCTCTCTTACTTTCATTTCCTCCTCTCAAAGTATGTTGATGATCTTCTTCTATGTAGTCCCTCTCTCGAGGACTCCCAAGGAGACACTATTAAGCTTCTAAATTTTTTGGCTGACAGAGGGTATAGGGTCTCTCCAGCAAAGGTACAGCTTTCCTAACCTCAGGTTATTTACTTAGGAGTCAACCTCTCACTTGGATTTAAGGCCATCACTGTAGAGAGACAAGTATTGTTGCAGAACATGCCCACTCCATCTACAAAGGAAGAAATCCTTTCCTTTTTAGGGCTAGCAGGATATTTACAATCCTGGATCCAAAATTTTTCCATCCTGGTTGGCCCCTTTGTAAGAGGCTTCAAAGGGCATTCCCACTGAACCTCTTCTCAATCTGATGGAAGCCTCTTTCCAGACCCTAAGGAAAGCTCTTTTTCAAGCCCCAGCCCTATACCTCCCTGACATCACCACATCATTCTACCTGTTTTTCTCTAAGAAAAGTGGATTCACTCTGGGAGTCTTAAGACACATGTTCTGTCCTACCTTTGGCCCGGTGGCATACCTATTAAAAAGGCTAGACCCCACCATAAGAGGCTGGGCACCATGTCTTAGGGTATTGGCTGCAGCATTTGTCTTAACCCAGGAATCAAAAAACTTGCCTTTGGGGCTCCCACTGAAGTGCTCTCATCTCATCATCTGTCCAAGCTTCTTACTTATAAGGGTATGCAAACTCTACCACCCTGTCAGGTGTTAGTTTTGCAAACTGCTCTTATTGAGGACTTTTCCATTTCCTTTAAGACATGCCCTTCTTTAAATTCAGCCATCCTCTTACCCCCACCTTCCAACATACATGCTTCAGCAACACATAGCTGTCTTGAGATTCCAGAAGAGTTACTTCCCTGCCCCTCCAATGTTCAGGAGGGGGTCTTACACAACCCTACTTTCATATGGTTCACTGATAGGAGCTCTATTCTCCATGAAGGGATCCAGAGGGCTGGATATGCCATTTTGTCTCCCTGGAAAAGGTTGTAGAGTCAGGACCACTACCTAACAATAATACCAACCAACAGGTGGAACTAATCACCCTCACTTGCACATTCACTCTCACAAAGGGAGAATTCCTCACAGTCTACACTGACTCTAAATATGCTTTTCACAATATCCTTTCCCATGTTGCTATTTGGAAAGAGAGGGGCCTTCTTCCCACAAAAGGAACTCCATCACCAATTCTAGCTACATCCTAAACCTCCTTGAGGCTCTTCGCTCCCCAGCAACCGTAGGCCTTGTACATTGCCAAGCTCATCAGAGAAATCAATCATTTATCTCTTTAGGCAGCAACTAGGCAGATGAGGAGGCCAGAAGAGCAGCCCTATCACCAACACCAGCTCCCATTATGACTCTCCATGATCCCTTACCGCCACCGCCCCCCAACAGGGAGATACTTTCCTACCTCCACCATCCAGTCCACCCCAAACTTCCTTCTCAAAATTTGCTAAGACTCATTTGCAACTATCCTCCTCTGACATCTGATTGCTGAAAGAACTCTCCTCCACATGTGAAGTTTGCCTACAAACCAATCCTACAGCCATCAGATCACTTACTTTTCTGACTCACCAGGCCCATGGTGCCATTCCAGGGGTAGACTGGCAACTTGACTTAACTCACATGCCCACAGTAAGAAAATCTAAATACCTTTAGGTCATGGTAGACACCTTCTCGGGATGGGTTGAAGCCATCCCCACTTACAACAAAAGGGCACTAACTGTCTCTACCTTCATCCTTCATGAAATCATTCCTTGCTTTGGAGTGCCTACTTCCTTCTAGTCAGATAATGGGCCTGAATTTATCTCTCAAGTTTCCCAACAATGGCCAAGGCTCTTGGAGTCCCTTGGCATTTCCATATTCCCTTTCACCCAAAGTCAACTGGTAAAATAGAATGAATAAACCAAACTCTTAAAAATGTTTTAACTGAACTTTCTTTAGAACTTCACCTTGATTGAGTTAAACTCCTGCCTCTTGCTCTTGTGTGTCTTCATTCACTCCCAAAGAAACCTGCCAATATCTCCCCTTTTGAGCTTATGTCTGGTCATTCCATCCTTCCCCTGGGGTTATTGCCCCTTCCTTTCACTCTTCCTTCTCATATATTCATTCCTCTCCTAGACCACATTCAGGCATTCATATGGGTTAGGCTGGCTCCTCCCTGCCTAGACCCTTGTCTGGCCCCCTGGCTCAACCTCTTCAAATAGGAAACCAAGTTCTTATCTCTCCTCCTCAGGAAGCTACAGCCCCTCTATCTCCCAAATGTCAGGGACCCCATATGGTGATCCTAGCTGTGCCAACAGCTGTCAAGGTGCAAGGTTTACCAGGATGGCGATATATTTCTGAGGTTAAGCTCTACTCTTAATCCAAAAACTCCTCTCCAGCTTCTAACCCTCAGACTTCTTCCAACCAATAGTTGGCCACCCCAGTGGGACCTCTCTGCCTCAGGCTGAAGTTCATCAAGCCCTTCACCCTTCTTCCCATTCTGAAGGCTGAGGACCAGAACACTGAGACACCAGACAACCATACCCAGCCATGAGGACTGGACTGCCAGGTACATTCTTGCCTTCCCTGCCATTCGCCCTGTCTGCCATTTTCCTAACTATCGAATTTTTCCCCAATAGATCTGTCCAGCTCATATTACAGGACTCTCAAGACCTTATAAAGGATGAATTGGAGCCTGGCTACAAGTGCACTCCTTAGGGGAACTATCCAATCCCCAACCCCCACCTACTGCAATGACATCTTCCTCCCCTGAATCAGTTCTATGCCCATGTCCAGCAGGAAGCAGTCACTGAAGATGGATCTTTGTCCATATCTTCTTATAAAAAAAAAATGGGGGAATGAAGGGAACAAGCCATTTCTCCCCTGATTCTGCCCCCTCCCCACACACCATTTTACAATCTAGATTGTTAACTTTCTTGTCAGTCATTGGTCCAATTAGCACACAGGCTTCCACGACTTAAGGATAGTTCCCCTTCCATTTGCTCTCTTTCACTCTCTCTCACTCCTAAGGGCAGACACTCTATTTGTCTGCTTATTAAAATCACTTTTGTGAGTTCCTGCACCTGGAGTGGTTTTCTAGGTGCTTTCAACCATCACCTAAGAATTCCATCACAGTCATTTCAGACTGCTATAACAGAACACCATGGATTTAGTGGCTTTTACAACAAACATATGTATTTCACTGAGTGGAATATATATTTCACTCAGTTCTGAAGGCAAGGAAGTCCAAAATCAAGGAGAGTGCAAATTCAGTGTCTGGTGAGGCCCTCTTCCCTGCTTGCTGACAGTCACCTTCTTGCTGTATCCTCACATGGTGAAGAGAAAGAGGGCAAGAGCATTCAGTTCATAGCATGCCTTAATGAAGTAGTGGACTTGGGAAATGATCATTAATGGCTGCTAAAACCATTAACTGAAAAACTGATGGAGGCTGGGGCTTAGGTCAGTGATAGAGCCCTTGTCTAGCATGTATGCAGCCCTGTTCAATCACCAGTACTAGAAGGAAAAGGTGAAAGAGAAGAAGAAGGAAGAGGAGGAGGAGTGGGGGGTGGGGAGGAGGAAGAGGAAAAGGAAGAAAAAGAAGCAGCTACCAGAATACCTGACCTGGATGAATCAGAATGAATACTTGGTCCACGGACCAATCAGCACAAAAATAGGGTCAACCATTGTGTGCCTCCACCTGTGAAATAATGTTGCCAAAAAAAATCAAACCTGAACCTGATCAATCCTCTAGATCATCAATATCCAAGAGAAATACAAAGCATATGTAATTTTAGATTTTCTACTAGCCACATTAAAAAGTAAAAATAAAATAATTTTAATAACATATTTTGTGTAGCCTAATATATGAAAATCATTGGAATTATCATTGAAACATGTCATCAAAGTAAATATATTTCATCTTTTGTAGTGAGTTTTTCAATTATTCTGTATATTTTACATTTTTGGCATATCATAATTCAGACTAGCCATACTTTAAGTATTCATTGGATGCCAATTCAAATAAAACAGTAGGAAAAACTTATGAGATAATAATGGAAATGTAAATACCATCTAGTTATTTGGTTATATTAAGGTCTCATTATTCATTTCTAAGTGGAGTAATAGTGCTGTGTTTAAGTTTTATTTTGATTTTGTTTTATTGGGGGGTACTGGGGATTGGACTCAAGGACACTAGAGCACCAAGCCACATTCCCAGCCCTACTTTGTATTTATTTAGAGGCAGGGTCCCATTGAGTTACTTAGCCCCTCACTTTTTCTGAGGCTTGCTTTGAATTCGTGATTCTTCTGCCTCAGCCACAGGAATTACAGGCATGGGCCACCACATCCAACTACGTTTAATTTTTTTGTGTAAAAAGAGCCTTTATCTTTCAGAGTACTTGTTGAAATATTTATGAATGAAATTATAAAATGTCTGGGATTCGCTTCAGAGTAATCCAGTAGTGACAGTAGGAGAATGGATGAGAATGCTGAAGACACAGGACTGGCCATGAGCTGATGGGTTGACACTAAGAAAATGGCACCTGCTTGCTGGTTCATGTTACTGTCAAAAACAGAGAGGGTCTTGTTCATTGAACCCACTGCAAACAAGATAATAGAATTAGGATCAGCTGTTGTTGATACCGCCGGTTTTCAGTGATGAGTTCTGCTTCCTCAAATGTTGAAGTTTGAATATTAGAGAAGCACGCCAAGGCAAGCATACAAAGCAGATTTTATCTAAAGGTATTAACACAGACTTCTCCCGGGAGGGAGCAGGGGGCCATGGCTGGTATTCTGGTATCCCAAGATTTAAGAGCACCTTGACCCTTCAATAAACTAAAGTTTCCTTGTTCTCCTGCTCTATCCCCCATTATCTCTCTCCTGCCTACTAGGCCCAGGAGATGCAGGTGAGATGGCCAAAAGGCGAGAAGCAGATGGGCAGGGAAAGGGCCAAAGGGAGAGATCCAGGCAGGTAGCAGCTCAGGGGACATTAGCAATTCCCTGTCTGTAGCCTTTTGGGAGGGGTAGTATAGGCAGGTAAACTTGGTAATCAAAAGGCTCTGGAGACATTGACATTCCATTCTCCCAGGCATGGTCTCCAACTTCCCAGACTCCCCTCCATTTTCTTGATTGACCAGATCACCTATCTATCCTAACTGCCTGTCTTCAATTATGGCTTCATGATTACTGCCAATCCCTTCAGACCCGATGGTAGGTCACAATGCCTTCTCTGCCTTGAAGCAGATTCACAGCTCTGTCACCCTTTATTACTCCCACTGCTATAGAAAAAAAGATGGTGGATCAAAATCCACTCAGATAATGTGAGAAAAAATAATAATAAAGAAGTTCAGCTGCTCTCAGGCAACAAACGTTTCCAAACCAGCTTGAGCCAGAGTTTTTCTGGAGAATCTAGCCTGCTGGAGAAGTACTCACCCATATATGAGACCTCCAAAGAGTTTAAACCAGAGTGGGAAAACTGGAGCTACTAGGCTCAGTGAACTATTTGCTCATGGACTATTTCTATTTTTTTTCCTGGTTCTAAACTTTGGAGGTCCAGGTTTTGTTTCAACAAAGAGGTATTGCTCCTTTGTTTTGTATCACTCCTATACCAGTCAACCAGCAAATTGTAAATAACAAAGAATGACAGGACAGTCAGAGGCAATATGGCATTGTGGGAAGTCAAATCTGGGATGAATTCTCAGGCCATTTTATTAGTGGCTTGAAATATTATTTCCTTGGTAAAACCCTGCACATATTTCTATTAAATTAGAAAGTCAACTATTCATATTCATCAACCTTCATGTTCTTATTTAGGTCAAAAACATGGCGAGAAAGACTTTCCACCATCCTTTGTATATCCCACCAGCAAAGTCATTACCATGCTATTTTAGTGAAATGTTTATTACTTCCTCTAAGCTGTGATTTCAAAAGCAAAGCAAGGACCCTGACATTTTCTTTTCTTTTCTTTTTGGCAGTGAGGTGCTGGGGCCTTATGCATTCTGAGTAAGCACTCTATCACTGAGTTTTACCCACCCATATTTTCACCTTTAAATTTGCACCATCGGGAATATGTGTCACATAGTAAGAAGCAATGCATGTTTGTGGAATGAAGAGGTAGGTCATCCACTCAACAAATAATATTAAGAAGATTAACAGTATGAAATGGCAACTCTTAAAGTCTTTTGACTGCCAAATGAATGTTCCCACTGTGGCTTCTTAGCTGACATCTTGTCATTGATTTCAGAATCACACAAACCCTCCCCCAACACAATAAATTACTTCACAGTCACTCTTAACCCATCAAACCAAAAGTTTATAACCAGAATTACTTAGTTTGACCTCCTAATGAGACATGGATTTTTTGTTGTTGTCGTTTTGTGTGGTGCTTGGATCGAACCCAGCATGCTAAGTATGTGCTCTACCATATCCCAGCCACACTCCCAGCCTCTGATGTGGATCAAATGACTTTTGCCATTTCCTAAAATTTAAAGCATATATACAATGCTCTCGTGAATATTCAAATGAATTTGCTGCCCAACTGACTTTTCTTTTTTTTTCTTTTTCTCTTTTTTTGGTACTAAGGTTTAAACCCAAGGGTGCTTGACTATTAGGTTCTATCCTCAGTTCTTTTTATTTTTCATTTTAGACAGGGTCTCTCTAAGTTGCTGAGGTTGGCCTTGAACTCTTGAACTTGTGATCATTTTGCCTCAGTCTCCCAAATCGCTGGGATTACAGGCATGTGTGCTGCACCTGGCCCAGTCTGAACTCTTCCTGAAATTTATTTCCAAATGTTGTTCCAAAAATGTTTTGAGTAAAAGTAAAATAATCAGAAAAGCTTACCCCTGTGACTATCTTCCCAGATATCAAGATTAAATCAACTTTTTCAAAATTCTGTTTAAAAAAAAATAAGTGATTTGACTCTGAAAACACATTATAAGAGTAGACAGGTGGTATTAACTTTAGATCCATCACAGTGATTTGCCCTGACTTCAAGTACCAGTGAATAAGAGGGAGTTAAGGATAGAAATAAGAGCACTGCCTCTGGAACCAGATATTCCTATTTGTTGTTTATTCTGACCCTGTTTCCTCAATTATAAAATGTAAACTTTTGGGAGGGTTATAAATTTATCATAAACTTTAAAATGAAAAACACTCAAATAGAATAAGCTGATCTGCAAGTTAGCTAAGAAGTAAACTCACATTCTAATCTGGCCCCAGTTCCATTCCTTGATAACAAATAGATGGATAATGAATAGTAAGAACACATACACATTTTAAAATTTCTTGATCTATAGATATTGTCATCTGGTGATTTTCCACCTTCTCTCATCTCTCAGGACAGTTATTGTATGGTTGGGATATGATTCAGTAGACTACCTGCGCAAAGTATTGGAGTAATGGTTGGAAATTCTACCCCATGTAAAATATATGTAATTTTAGAGTTTGCTCCTGGTCTGTGAATTCCAAGAAGGTAGGTGCTCCTTATGAGGCATTTTTCATTCAACTCCAAGTGTGTAGACAGCAACTGAAACTTAGTAGGAAGTGGATAAATTTTTCTTGCCTGGATGAATGAACAAATGCCATTAATCAGAGAGCATCAGGATGGGGAACATGCATGTAATAGCAATATCCCTGTTACTCAGATATGGAGAAGTCCCTAATCAAGATGTTGGTTTTGACATTCAAGACCATCAAGGACCCATGAGGAAAAAAAATAGGATCATCTGATGGGACCCTGGAAGAGGAACACCAATACTCACTTTTTCCCTTCTCCTGATAAAAACCAGAAACTCATAAAAATTAAGAAGTATTATTATGGAAGGAGTATATGCCAGGGAGAAGTTTATAAATGCTATAATACATTAGAAAAGTTTTGGTCAATATGATCTTAGAGACATTTTGCAGGGTGGAGACTGAGGATTTAACCCAGGGGCACTTTACCACTAAACCATATCTCCAGTCCTTTTTATTTGTTTATTTTTTAGACTTTAAGACAGGGTCTCACTAAGTTTCTTAGGGCCTCACTAAGTTGGTGAGGCTGGTCTTGAATTTAGGATCCTCCTGTCTCAGCCTCCCACGTCACTGGGATTATAGGTGTGCACCACCATGCCCAGCTGGAGACATCTTTTGCTCAATCTGTGAAGACATAAAAATGAGGCCAATGAAACCTCCTAAAATGTATCTATAGGCAGAATGGTCTCTGTGTCTAAGAGTCATTATTGCCCCAGCAGTCAGAGAATCTAAGTGATTGCCAAATGACAATGATCATGTTTGTAAAGCACTGGTCTGGGACGTAGGAGCTACATTAAGGTACCTAGGCTGCACAAAGGCAGTGTAAGAGAGGGATGTGCAGAAGGCTGAGGTGGAAAAGGAAGCTAGACTCTCCGGGCCTTGCCTCTCCTTTCCCCTTGGACCTAGAGTTAGTCTGGGCCAAGTTCTGCCTAGAATGACAAAGGGGTTGGTTAGATGTTGAGTATGTCCTTCTGGCTCTCAAGTCATATTTTGTGTGTCACCAAAGAAGCCTCTTTCTGACAAGGAGAAACACTTAGTTATTTTCCCCTTTCTACAATTTAAACATCCTTTTGCTTTTCATTTATATGTAAATGTATGTGCCTTTGACCAAAACAAAATCACCATCTCTGGGTCATTCATAAGCCCTCTCATCATTAAAATGCAGTGTAGATTTCTGAAACTTAAAGGGAAAAGGAAACAGTTTCTAAGTCATCCTGACCTACCAGTCCTGTAGTACCAGGGCCAAAAGCACAACCTTAGAACAAGGACAGGTGATCACACAAGGAAGCACACACCACTTAGCATAGGCCTCCACCTACCTCTGTCCTTTGCTTTTGAAGGAGAACAGATGTTCTGCATACGAAAAAAAACAATTTAGCAAGGTCAGGGAATTAAATGGAAAAATTCTTGGCTTCTGAGTCAAAATACTGAGTTCAAATTCTGGATCCTCTTTTGTCCTTGAGCAAGTCACTGAACCTCTTGGAACCACAGTTTCACTTTTGTAAATTGGAGAAGATGATATTAACCTCAGAAGGTTGACATGAGCAATTAAGTAGGTAATATGGTAAAGCACAAGAAAGTATTGAAGAAATTATAATGAAAATAGAAATTGAACAAGCTGTGTGTTAGAGATTGAGGAGCAGAGAGCATACTATAAGCTTAGTTACTTTCTTCCTTTATTTCATTGGACAAGTATACTGCAAGTTGGGAGAATATCAGAGGTGGGGAGCTGGCAGGAAGAATATTGAGGAATTTTCCTTCCAACTTAGGAGCTGCTCATCTGCTTGGGGAGTGAGGCACACAGATGAAGTCCTGAGAAAACCAAATGACCAAATGCCCAGAGCCTTGGTTGCTGATGCCTTTGTGAACAAAGGAAGTCAAAAGAGAAGGCCCTCCTCTCCTGAATCCTGAGGATCAATCCTGCTTCTAGAAAAACAAGTCTTAGAAAGATTTGATTCTTGAGCTGGGTGTTGAAGAATGGGTAGGATTAGAATACAACTATTGGGAAAAAGTAGAAAAGCCCAAGACAACTGGATAGGGGTCAGATGATGGCAGGCCTAGAAATTCAAGCTCTCAGCTGTCCTTGTCTGGATGGCATTGGAGAGCCATTGAAAGTTTTCAGTAAGGGAGTTTGTGAACGCTAGCCTAGTCATAGTGAATGGTACAGGAGAAAGAGAATGGAGTTGGAGAAGATAGGAAGGAGATGAAAACAGGATTGGTAGTAATCTTCCGTGAATCATGCTTTAACTGCTTCCTCTGAACCAGTCACCAAGTCTTACTGATCTTTCCTTTCAATATCTTGCATCCAGTCCTTCCATGTGTGACATTATTCATCCACAGAATAACTTCCAGCTGCATTTGACTTGAAGAGAGGTGCCACTGACACAGGCCAAGTTGAAGTAGAGAGCTAGTTGATTGAAGGAAGATGGTAATGTGGTTTTTGACATATTGGGTTAGTGGTAATGACTGAATGTTCACATGGAAAAGTGAAGTAGAACTGATTTTTCTATGTGACTGGAAGGGATTTTCTACAAAACTACATGGAAATGGAGAGTCTAACCAAAATCAGATACAGGATGAAAAAGAAAAAAATTGAACATACTGTCACTCTCTTCTCTTTTGATGTGTAATTACTATGTGGAAACTGAGCATATTTGCATTGTTTGTGTTTTCTTTAGCTGGCATTATGGAGAAGAAATAAATGGAATTGTGATGGAAATGTTATTTAAGTTTGTTGAACTAAAATAAAAATAAATGAGTAGGAAATGGAAAATGCTGGAAAATGTGAGTAAATATTTTAGCTTTGGGGGGATGTGATTTGAAAAACTTGTATTTATCATGCGATTAGATTCTGTGAAAGCATTTATGACCAACATAAATGATGCTGGGAGACTTCTAAGGCAAGATTTGAACTATTTGGAAGGAAGACAGATCCTTGGAGGGGAGACCACCTTCCCATCTGTTCATAAAAACTAAAGGAAAACTTCACCAGACTACCAAGCTTGCAACGTTCAGTTGTGAGGGCTAACCTTTCTTAAATTTCTTCGCAGAAGTGCCCTGAAGATGCTCACCCTGTTTCTCAATTATTGGGGTATCCCTCGCCCCCACACCTTTTGGTTTCTCTCCCCTTATTTTATCTCTTCCTTTTTGATAGCAACTATAAAGCAGTGGTTATGAAATGGCTATAAAACTTTTATTTGAAGCAGAGATGATTATGTGGTTTGGGAGGACAGGGGAAAAGAACGAAATAAAAGGAAGTGACTCTAAGCTGTTAAGAAAGAGAAGACCATTATAGCAACATCTTGATTTTGTTAAGAGACAAGTGAAGCCGTCCAAAGCAGGCAGGGAACTAGGTGATAATAAGAGAAAATGTGTTTCACAGACAAAGGCGCAGACAGCAGGGGAGAAGAGTAGAGGGGGAGAGGAGAACACTAGGAAGAGGGTGCAGAGAGGATGGCTAATCCCTCTGAATCACACTGGGGGGAGCATGGGCTGTTTGAACTCCTTGGCAACTTCAGCCTGGTCTCAGAGTGGATTGTGAGGAATGAGAATAAAAGAAAAGTTCACTCTGAGTTCCTCTTGTCAGAGCTGGGGAAATTGTTTTGAGGTCAGCACTAAAAGATGGTGATGGTAGAAAGTGGAAGTGACTAACAGAAAAAAAGTCACAATGTGTCAGGTCACTGGGAGCTTGCCTAGCATAAGTGAGATAAAACCACCTCTGACAAGGCATTCAGCATAACCTACCACGTCCTGCTGTGCAAGCCACTGCCAACCAGTGCTCAGCTGGCTAAAAGCTAAAGATGATGCCTAACTACCCTGAGGATATTTGTTCACTTGACAGTCATCGAGATCTCACTATCCCAGCCAGAATGAATGCTGGACGGTCTCTGTCCTTGGACCAGCTGGTTTTGTGAGACCAAAAAAGATCAGTGAATCCTTGAAAAAAAAAAAAAAAAAGAAAGTGAATCCTGGGAACTTGATGCTGACTCTGGAAGGACATAAGCCCAGCAGGAAAAAGGGGTGACACGTAGGAGAACCAACACAGTAACTAGAAAGGAATGTGTGTATGTTTAAACTCCTTGTTGTGAATTAAATGTTTACATCCCAGAATTCATATGATGAAATCCTAAGCCCTAATGGGATAGTATTTAGAGGTGTGAGATTTGGGATAATTTGAAGTTATGAGAGTAAAGCCCTCATGAATGGGATTAGTTCCCTTATAAGAGAGATCCCAAGGAATGTTCCAGTCCTCTTTCTACCATGTGAGGATACCACAAGAACACAGCATGCAAGCTCACCAGAACTGACCATGTTGGTACCCTGATCTTAGACTTCCAGGCTCCAGAGCTATAAGAAGTAAATTTGTTGCTTGTAAGACCCAGTCTGCAGTATTTAGCTATAGCACCCTAAGCAAACTAAGGCACTTCCAAAAGAGGAAGGTCACAACTAACTGCTAGTCCTTTTTTCTCTAGGCCTAAAATTTCTCATCATAAAATAGAAGGTGAACAGGATGAAGCACACCTTCCTTCTGGCAGAGTTAGAATGATTCTAGGAGTTACCTGGGAATCATGAAGTAACAATGAGACAATACAGAGATTTCTTAATGTGAGAATCTGTACACAGTTATAGGGACTAGAAATTATCAGTACATTTTCCACATATTTGGATCAGTTGAGAAATTTTTAACTGCTAATGATAACAAAGCCTTTCCTCTAGATTTTAAGCCAGAAGTTAAAAACTAGGCACCCCTATGTTTTGTTTGGCTAATAGAGTGCATTTTAAAAATTGATGCAGCATTTGAAAATTGTGAGAACCCATATTTTTGGCTTCTCTTGGAAAGGCAGGAGTTTTTGACTGCAGTGGACCCATAGCAGCAATTAGCTAGAAGTGGGTAGCAGCTGTCCTGTTTAGATGGCGACACCTGCTCTCTGGTTTGATCATCTCTACTACTCACATTAGGGTGACCATATAACTTGCCCAAATGGCGCTGTTGAGAGAAAAGGGATGTGGGGATGCCATTAGTGATGTTACCTGGACCACAGGCATAATCCAGCATTGTTGAGCAGTGAGAATGTATGATCACTTTGTCAGCTTGTTTACACTGCTACTGCTCACTGTTATTTGGGATTTGGGATCACAATCTGGGAATCTCACAAGGAAGGCAAGAAAATGTACAATGAGGAACAACATAAAAGTTGAAAACCAAGCAGAGATGTTTAAAAGAATATTAAAATGAATCCCTACCCTACACAGCACTGTCAGTTTTAATAAGCTATGTAAGCCCTTAGCTACAAGCAAGACTAATCAAACTGCAGAGAGCAGGCTGTTCCTAATCAGAAAGGCACAGGCTAATCATTTAACTGTGGTGTCTCAGTGAGCTTTCTCCAAGCTGCCTCTCCAGAAAAAACATCCCTGATAACTGCTTCACTCTCCAGCCTTGACCCTCTGATGGTCTAATTATACAAGAATATTTCCCCTTTATTCCAGCAATAACAAAATATTTTTCCTTTGAGACATATAGGAAATCGCAGACTCCTATTGATTACTGGAGTTCATTTGAATGAATCAAAGTCCCTAAATCCTAACACTTTAGGGTGCAGTTAATTCCAAACTGGGATGAGGAGTTGGGGACGTGGCATGGCAACCCATACTGAACATCTATAGTGCCAGCATGGTAGCATGGGTACTATGCTATTCCTCATTGAATTATTCCTATGTAGTCCTTGATTCTCTCTGCCCTTTCAACTAGGAGCAAGCCCAAACAAGTAAGAATCTATTTAGTGCAATGGTCAACTGTTGCATTTTACTCAGATGAAGCTATATTCTAATCTGGTAGCTGAGTAGTAATGGGCCCTTAGGCAAACTACTCAACTTCCTGGAAATTTCTGGTAGATCTTCAGGCAGGCTACTCAATCTTCCTGAAACTCAGTTTTTAACCTCAGAATAATAATACCAATACCTTACAGCCAGGCTTTAAGGGTCAATGAGATTCATAAGGAAAGCAATTACTAAGTTGCTTGGTACAGTAAAAATCTCCCAAGATTGTGATTATTTTTTTATTATGTACTAGCATGGTCTTATGGCCCCTAATCATGTAACTTAAAAAGACAAATAAGAGAATCTTTAAAAACATATACCACTGAACTCCTCTTTGGATTCTGCATTACCATGAAAGTTCTTAAAACCATGAATACAGATGGAATAAATAGAGAAAAAATACTTTTCCAATGAGAAATCACTAGAACATTTCTGGTGCTACAGAAATTTAATATTTTGTTTTAATAGACTACCACTTACAGAAAGCAATACACAGTGAATTTTTTTAATTAAAAATGTTTATTGGCTATTGCCTTTAATAGATTTACTACATTAAAGGAAAGAAATGTTTTTTGAAATGTGCTAATAAGAAAAAGACTCAGGAAACTGAATAATGTTGAACAGTATATTGGACATAAATAAAACTTATAACTTTTACATGGACTCTGGGATATTTATTGATCATCCTTCAACAATGGGCTTGGCATTGAACAAGAAATATGAACACATAAATAAGTATAATACAAAACATTTTAAGACAATTAGATCCTTGAGAACAGAAACTCTGTCATGTGTGTCCACTGCCATTCACGAAGTTATACCACTAAAGAGAAAAACATATAGATGGGCTCCCAACACATTAAAATACAAGAACACATAACAACTAGAAACAATGTTCAGAAATGCCCATTAAATTTTAAAAACCAGGAAAACATAAGAGAGCACAACAAATGCACTGGTTACCCCTATCGAAAAAACTTTTTGGTTTTGTTATTGTTATTTTACAAAAATGACTATATACATGCATTTGTAATTTTTATAAAAATTGACAAATATAGAAAAGCACAAAATAAAATAAAAATAACCGGTTATATCATCAACAAAAATGTCACTCCTCTTCTGATAAGAGCAGAACAAAATCATACAGAGAAGATCTAAGAAGGACTCCCAGCCTCAGGATCTGCTGATGCTAATTCACCAACCACTTCAAAACTGGCAGGTCAAACTTCATTTTAGTGCTAAATATCTATTCTATTGCTTGTCTCCTGGTACTGCTGCATTTTTAAAATCAGGTCAATAGTGATTAATAAGCAAGGATGACAGTATGTTTAGTGCTCTGATTCAATTCTTCTTGCTTCTCAAGGGAAAAAAAAATGCTTTCTTGGGCACATGTATGTGAGGCAAATGCTCTAACCCTGAGCTATATTCCGAGTTTTTTTTTTTTTTTACTTTTAATTTTGAACCAAGGTCTTGCTAGGTTGACTAGGCTGGTCTCTATCTTGGAATCTTCCTGCTATCAGTCTTCTGAGTAGCTAGGGTTACAGGTGTGCCCACCATGCCTGGTTGTTCCTCAAATTTTAAAAGTAGCAGAACCTTAGAAGCTCATATCCATTATGACTGTCCCTGTTTATTCATGAGGTAACAGGCACAGAGAGCTAAGTGGTTTTCCCAGTCAATGCACTAAGTAGGACTAAAACTGGTCTTCTAATGCCCATCAGGTTCATCCATGGGGACAAACTGGAAATGAACCTCCACAAGTGACAGGGCTATAGTCACTTCATGGTTACAGTGTTTATGGACCTGAGGGGGGAGCACAGCGGATCTGTATGACCAGTCAAAAACAGCAGGTAAACTTTTGGATCCTAACAGGCAAGAACACTGGCTCTAGGAAGACAAATAGACCCACTGGCCAAATGAAGGAGAATGACCTGGGCCAATGATCATAGGAGCACTGTTTGAGTCTCATGTTCCAGGGGAGAGGCAAGCATGGTTAAGTCACAGGAGCCCTTTCTCAGTGACTGCATTGCCATGGCAGCATGGAAGGCAAAACTATCCAGAAGAGCTCCCAGACTCTGAGGATCAAAATAAAACCACAGAATTAGCCAGATTTGTTCCCCAGTCAACAGGCATGTATCCACAGAGGTTATGATAATCATGCAATCATCTCCCCTTGGGTCTCAATTCATCTCAGTGTTTCCTAGAATCTCATCCTCCTCTTCGAGGGTGTCTTCTCACCTCTAGTTTTTGTCTTTGGCTAAATGAATCACTATCTACTAATAGAATCACTATCTTCTTTGGCCTAGAAACTTTACAGATCACGGTTCAATCCTTTTGGATCAATCTAGGCCATTTAAATCTTTAGAAGACATCTTTTCACCCTCATGTGGGCAGTTTGGGACAGACATTCCTGATTTTATTCCAAATTTAAATGCTTCAAGCCAAGATTATTTCTTCTTCCCATGTTATAACAGTGGTACAAGCTCAATGCAGAGGCAGATTTGTATTGCCAGTTCTTAACATGCTTGCCTGCTGATGAGCTCTTTCAGCTGGGCCAGTTGGTCACTTTTTAGTGCTTCCCGGATGGATCTGAAAAATCCAAAGTAGTGTTCGAAATTGTGCATCATAAGCAGGACCCCAGCCAGCAGCTCGTTGGTCACTAGCAGATGGTGGATGTATGCACGGGTGTGATTTTTACAGCAGTAACAGGAGCACCCTCTCACCAGTGGGTTAAAGTCCTCCTGATACCTGCAAAAGGAAGCCACAATGACATTCCAGAAAGGGAAGAATATAAGAAAGCCACAACCTAGGCTATCTGTTTTGCTGGTGAAGTTATCAATGATTAATAACATCCCTGGCAAATGTTTAGTGCTAGGCACCTCCATACCATGGCAATGTGGATGAAAGTGTACAAAGAATACAATGAATCAGGGAGACTCTGAAGTCTTCCTCTCAAGGATGTAATCTTCAAGGCTGGTGGCTAAAACATCCATATGGTCACTCACTCATGTTGAACACTGAAAAGGTACATAAGGTTAGGAATGCTGGTCTGGAGAATGACACTTCTCTCCCACTTGCCATCAGAAGACATGGTACAGCCTTCTACTTCCACAGCCTGTTGTAGTTTTTGAAGCACTTTCACCCACACTGTCTTATTTAATTTGCATCTACTTTTTGAGATAGCTGTTTTTATTGTCATTCTATAGATGAAGACTACTATGGAGGTTTAGAGGGCTCTGGGCCTATCCAGAGTGAGTTCTGGCTCAACAACTCACTTGGGAAAGTCACTTAACATCCATCTATGCCTTTGTGTCTCAACCATGAACCAAAGGTATTCCACCTCACTGAGTTGTTGAGAGGATTAAATGACCCTGCTGGGCGCATACTAAGTACTATACAGGTTTCTACCTTTTATCAGGTATTAAAGAGAAGGTAAGTGACTTGACCAAGATCTGTAGTGAGCAGTGCTAGAATTTATCTCTGAGTCCCCAAAACTTCAAATCTAGCACTGATAATAAGCATACCACAATTTCCAATTACATCTACAACATAAAGGGAATTTTAGTAGTACTGTAACCATTTATATTTTAAAATACAGAAATATTTTAAAAACAGAAATTAATCTCCTTGGCTATTTTTTAATAAGCTAAATGATGTAGATTTTTACCATTTCAGACCTACATCAAGAAGTCCCAACAAAATATAAACAGCAACTAGGATTTTCATGTTCTTTCATAAATTCTCAAGTCTCCACTACTATTAGACTGACATAAGTAAGTCAGAATTTCTAGAAAGTTCCTTCATAGAAACCAACAAATCTCCACCCTGAAGAGAATGCACTGAACACTACTCCCTGGTACTGGGGATTATCACTTTGGGCCAAATGTGGAGTTACAATATATCTTAGTTCACTCTTTATTGAGGCAAATGTTTTACTTAAGTTTACAACCTGCACATAACCAAGACAACTTAAGTTCCTTACAAGTTATAAACTTTGTTGTATTTTATCTTGAAATACTATTTCACTCCATCATTACTTAAAGTACTTGGAAGGAATAAAAGACACCAAATAAATAGATTTGGTCTAATCTTTCTGACAGCTTTTCTAAAGCAATTGTTATCTAGCCTCAATTTTTTGACAAGACAAAGTACACAAATTCATCTGCAAAATAAAAAAAAGTTTTTCTGGAACCAAATTTGAAAAGGCCTAAGTAATATCCAACTATAAATATTTTATGAAGTCATAAACTGAAAAGGGAACAGTTACATAAACTTTTAAAACAGACTAAAATTAAAAAGCCAGAAATCAAAATTCAAACTTCAAAAAAATTTTTACCTTTTTTCCTTCAGATTAATTTCAAATGATGTCACTTCTTGGTTGCAATCAGTTGTTTTAATTTTCTCTCTTTGATCCACAGATTTTATTTTTTCTTGTGCCCCATTTTGTTGTAATACTGAAGGACAAACCAACAGAAAGTCTTGAATGAAGATCAGATAAGGAGTGGCCATTGGAAGAATTTTATTTTAGTTATTATTTCATGCCCTTTGACCCTGTAAGTCCACTCTTGACAATCTACCCTAAGGAAATCACACAAGAAAAGAAAAATAGCAGTATGCTCCCAGATCACAGACCAATTATCTACGATATCAAAACAATTGGAGATATTCAACAATGTCTAAGCAAGTTGTGGTTACAAGTATGTAACATATAACCTCACTGTCAAGAAATGATTGTAACTAACATTTGATGTGTTGGGGTTATCCCTTAGCCTCATCTCAATGTACATGCAAATAAGTAGGGCTTTATAACAGTCTATATTCCAAGTAGATTATAAAATATTAATTGGCAAAAACTTTAATGTACAACACACTCACCCAAACACTACACACAAATATGATTAATAACACATTAATAAAACTATTTTAGTTTTCCTAATCATGAAGGAATGTGGCTTTCTCTGGCCAAAAAGGAACTTGCTCATTCCAGAGAACTCAGGGTCAGGTTCTCTGTAGAGCTTTGCATATTCATGGTACTGAAAGACTAAGTTACCTCTGTCCTGGTAGAAGTAATTTAGTTTGTAAATGAAGTCATGAAATGTATAAAATGTTAATGGTATGCCTATTTACATATATTATGCTCTGGTCTGTCTAAAAGGACAGTAAAATTGACCTCCTATATATAAGAACTTGATCAATCTAATTTACTTTGTTTATAGAAGTAATCTGATTTAGATTAACAGCTAAGTTGCTTTAAAAAAGTATGACATCTTCTAAATGAAATTTTAATCACTTGCAGGAAATAAAGGGAAACTTTAAAGAAGTCTGGGACCCTATTCAAAGTTAAGGTTGGCTGTGGTTGAGGAAGGGTTCAAAGGAAAGCAGAAAAAGGAAAATGAAAAGGAAAGACCATCTCCAAAGCCAGAAGGAGGTGGGCAGCCCATATTCTCCAGTACAACTGCTTCAAGAGACCCCCAGCCACAGGCTGTGTCCGGTTCCTTTTCCACGGCCAAGTAAGTGTTAGAACCTAAAACTGCTTGCCTTGACTTCTGAATAACTAAACAATACAAGAAAATGGCAGTGCTTCAAAGCAATATTAGCAGAGGAAAACAGCTTTCTCATCTCAGTGTGTTAAAAAACTCAAAAAGCTAAATGCAACACTAGGAACAGAAGAGTGAGGCTCCCTGTAACTTAATTGCATAGGGTTTGCAAAAATGGGGCTTGCAAAAAGGAGAAAAGAACTCTTCTGTGAAAAAACAAATTTACAAGCAGTTCAAAGGTTTTCTTTTCTTAGATTTTCATCACAATTCACTCTGAATATTCTTTTTTCAGCTTATTAACAGAAGAGGCCTTGCTTTTACTCACTACAAAATCATATCCCAATATCGATGAGTTACATGTACAGTTTTAAGTACCCAGTTTTGAGTGCCAACATGCCAGGGAATACAGACAACACATGAAGATGGAGTTTTATAAAACTGGCTTGACATCTGTGTATTTCTGACTTGTGACTTATGCCAAAAATTAATAGGAAATAGAAAAAACTTAAGGATAAGACAGATGAACTTCAGAAGACCTACATGTCTCTTCAGGATTCGGCTGGTAATCAAAGCTGAAAGTCAGGGCACATCCTCGCTCTGTCACTAGATAAGGGAAAAAACTCTCAAATAAGTCCACTCCTCTTTCAATACACTCAAGCACTTCATCTGGCCGGCTAACACCACAAATGAGCCTGTGAAAACGACAGTAAGAACAGTGACATGAGGACAATGCCGAGAATGACATCAAGTCTTTCCGATGAACAGGGCATTAAAAGCAATAATAACAAGAGAGAGCAATCAGGGTTGGAGTGGCTGACAGCACATAGCAACATGTAGCAGAAAGAGCTTAGGGCGTTGAAGGAAGAAAGTAGGGGCTTACATCCCAGCTCTACCATTTATTTAACTGCTGTGTTACTTTGGGCAGGTTTTTAACATCTCTGAGTTTTAGTGTTCTCATTTTAAAAACAAGAGCAATAAATATTTCTCCACAAAAATCACAGTGAGGATGAATAAGATATTTGGAAAAGTACACAATAGAGCTCCTGACTTCAAATTAAAGCTCACTAATGGTTAGGTTTCTTTTCCTTTCTCATCCTTTCTGAACAACCTCCCTGGTCTTGAGTAAACTATGCCCATTTATACACAATAGAGATTCTTTCTAAGCGTACAAAGCTATATGCTTTATTTCTCCCTCAAATACTTTCCTTATTTTAACTGTATTTTTCTTATAATTATTTTTCATAATTGATTCAATAAAGGTATTTTATCCACCATATTCCTCATAGGTTCATTTACAAAGCAACTCTTGATCTTAGAGTTTGAACTCTGGCCATAAGATCTAAAAATCTAGGTGGTTTTCTTTATATTTTCTTTGTTTAACAGAAATTCTGCAGTATGGAATGAAATGGTGTTTTCTGAGGTACTGGGTAAGGCATTCTGAGAGTGTTAATAATTTTCAGCCAGGTTTTGCCACTAAAACAAAATGGTAGTGATGCACTCAATCAGGCTGACTGGCTGAAACTACTTTTTATGTTTGTTTTTCTACTGATAGCCCCTTTTTCATGAACTGGAAGAGAAGAGCTTACATATTCTCTGATTTCTAAAAGAAGTTCAAAAAAAGGCTTATGTAATATTAAACAAGCAGAACCCTTAAATATATGCCAGTTTTCCTGACTACAGTTTCCTTCAAATAATGTAATGTTTTAGAACTCCTCTCCAACTGAAGCTGGCATTTCTACATGCTGATAGAAAGAAAAACAATCCCAGCTTTCAAATTCAGTAACAGACATCTGTGAGCATTTAACACAAAAAAGTCCAGAAAATGACTAGAAATACTAGTGCTGAGTTGTTATCCGGACCAGAACGAAACAAGTACAGGGGGTGCAACAAATGCAAGAGAAGGAGGGTAAACATGGGGGCAAGAGCTAGGTGAATGGTGGGAAAACCCTTTTCTGCATGGTCTTTACACAAATGTGCAAAAATTCATTGACCTGTATCTAATCATTCATGCACTTTACTGCACGTTATACCTGGCTTCTTAAAAAAGTGATAAAATGATATATACTATATACCATTTAATAGCCCTCAAGGAGTACCCTGGGTAGCAACCCATAATCAAACTTTATATATATAGACAGAAAAAAAAAGCATGATTATTCACACCAAGTGGAATAAAGGACTACAGTCTTTTTTTTTTTTTTAAACTGACAGATAAAATTGTATGTATCTGTCATATACAACATGTTTTAAATCTAGCTAGTGAATGCATTATCTCACCTAATGATCACTTTTATGGTGAGAATACTTAACATCCATTCTCTTTGCCTTTTTCAAGAATACAATTTATCATTAACTATGGTCACCAGGCTACACAACATACCCCTCAAACTTATCCCTCTTGTGCAATTATGTATCCTTTGACCAACATCCTCCCAACCCACCCATCCACTAACCACCCCAGTCTCTTATAAACACTACTCTCCTCTCTACTTCTATGATCTAACTTTTAAGGTTCCACATATGAGTGAGATAATGCAGCATTAGTCTTTCTGTGTTTGGCTTATTACACTTAACATAATGACCTCCTGGCTCACTTGGTTTTTTGTTTGTTTGTTTTTTTCTTTTAAGAAAGAAAAAAGTAAAATTTAGGGAGTCTAAGATGACATCAGCTGCTTTCAGAAACTTGGAATTTGTAGGTCTGAATCTTGCAGATCATCTCTTCTCATGAGTACAGAGTGAATCCTGCAAGTTATAGAGACATGAGAACCAATATCACTTATGTTGCCAGTTCCCCCAACTTCAAAAAAATGACACGCCTTTACTACCTATCTCAAACCTAAAACCTTATTAGTAGAGCCTTGTTTCATTAGGCATTCAAGATCTGTCCTCAACTTTCCTTAATTTAAACCAGAATTCCACATGAGTTTACACCTGTCCCCCAGGAGCAAGTTAGAATGAACAAAAAACAATATTTATACTTGGCACAAGAATGTGAGGAAACAGTATAACACTTGCCCTCACACTTATGAGGATCAATAAAGTAATTCACATGACAATCATCCCCTGCTCTACATTCTGAAATCTAGGCAGAGTAAGCTTGATGGAAACTTCCCTCAGTCTGCTGAGAAAAGGACAGAAAAGATACAACCAAAACATCAGAAGGCATACTCATATACAGACTGCCTCATACACAACTGGCCAGCACTCCTTTCCTGAATCCCACCAACTGAACACTAGCCTTGGTTTGTCCTCTGGGAGCTCTGCAGTGACTGACGACAGCAAGTGCAGTCTAGTCTCCAGGGTTGCTGGATTCCCATGGAAGCCATCCAGAAGGAAGCCTCCTACAGGTCGCTTGGCTGTCTCTCGTGCTGATCTCAGCCTCTCCTCCATCACATCTCCACCTTCAATCACTCCAATGATGATACTTTTCTGAAGGACCTGAAGTAAGAAAGGATTGAATTCTCTTAACCATTTTCAGGAAGAGACTTGTTTACATGAACCTTACATGGCCCAATGGACAGAAGAGATCACAACAAAATTACTGTAGATGAAACATCTAAGGAGGGTGGTGTTCCCCAAGGACCTCTAGAAACACTCTGTGAAAAACATAAAATAGGTAAGAAAAGACAGGAAACAGGGGCAATCAACAAGTATCAGCATGTTCTGACTTCAATTAAGTTAAATGAAGACTAAGCAGGTATAAAAGGAAAAGGTCAAAAAGGAAGAGTTTTAAATTGTTTAAGTGACTATCTAGGACTACTTTAGGCTACCTCCAAATCTCTTAGCTATAGATAAATTTAGGAACTTAGAAATGGTTTAATCAAAACAGCTGACTCTTCATTTGGAAAAAAAAAAATAAAAGATGGAATAGATACCTATCTACATCCTAGATCTGAAAGAAATTCTCTAAGGAAATGACAAACCCTATAGAAATCTAGAGAGCATATGAGTAAATGAAATTCAGAAAAATCTGAAAAATCTGAATGCTCTATGTGCATATGGAAAGCTACTAAGCTTCATCAGCAAGAAAATGCAAAGTGGAAACAATAATGACTTTTTTTGCCAATCACAATAACAAAAAAAGTTAAAACACATATAACAAAGTGGAGGTAAAAGTGTAAGGGATATCGCACTTAAACATCCTCTCATTTCCCTTACACTTTTACCAAAAAGAGTAAAAATTAGCTCATCTTCTTAGGAGGGCAAGTAGGTAACACCTATTAAAATATCAATATCTTTACCTTTGGATCCTAAAATTCCACTTCTAATGATTGTCCTATAAATACATTCATTCATATGCATTAAGATATATTTACAAAGATATTTAGAATAATGAAAAACTAAACAATCTAAACATTCATCAATAGAGCAAAAGCTTAAAACTATGATATGTTCATAACATGGCTTCCTATGGTTATTTTAAAAAGAATGAAGTAGATATACTAATAAAAGCATGAACAGGAGTTTTAGGACCTTGGTAACCAAAAACAAATCGCTGATCATGTAATCATATGCACATAATACAGGCATGTGTATCTATGTTTGTTGGTTTGTTTGTTTTGGTACTGGCGATTGAACCCAGGGGCACTTTACCACTGAGCCATATCCCCAGCCCTTTTTAATTTTTATTTTGAGACAGTGTTTCACTAAGTTGTTTAGGGCCTCACTAAGTTGCTGAGGCTAGCCTCAACTTGTGATCCTCCTGCTTCAGCCTTCCAAGTCACTGGGATTACAGGCATGTCACTGCACCAGACTCTAGGTATTAATTACACATATGTAACTCCAAAAATAAGCTTTGCAAGGACATGCACATATCAATAGTGGCTCTCTGGTAAAAGAAAGGGATGGGGAGGAAGTTTGAAACACTGTAAAGAAGAGATTTCACTCCTTCATTTAAACAGGAGGGACAGAATCAGACTATTTTGGCTGCTGCTGGAAAATAAGGGTGAGCGTGGCTAAGGAAAGCATAGGAGACAATCAACTAACCTAGGTGAAACACAAAATGATCTGGACTAAAGCAGAGGCAGTGGAAGGAGAAAAGGAAAAATATAGGTAAAATTTGAAACTGCATTAGGAGGTAGGATCAACATAACCTGGTGAATTAGTTCTCTTAGGAGAGGATGAAGACGAATTCTAGGAAGAATACCAGCTCCTGTTTGGGAAGTCCAGGGAGATGGTGCTAAGAGCAAAGACAGGAATGATCCTGGAAAAATAGTGGAGGCTGAGGCACAATGATTATTCTGCTTTGTGCATTCTAAATCTGAGGTGTTAGTGGGATGTACAAACAGCAATTTCAATTCAATTCAATTCAATTCATTGAATATATGAAGCTTAAGTTATAAACATGTCTGATACAAATTAGATTGTCCAAACTAGAACACTAGATGTTTGGCAGGTAACACTTTCCTTTCCTGTTTCTGCGGCAGATATGGCTAAGAGACAACTCTTTCTATGGCATTGGGCATGGCCCCAAGCTCCAAGGATGATACCCATTTGCCATTCCTGACCTAGGAAATATATGGAGAAGAAAAAATGCCAAAAACAAATCTTGGGGAGCTTCAATATTGAAGAACACTCAGAATAAGAGGATCCAGTGAATAAGAAGGGGAAGACATCACAGAAAGAGGAAAATATGCATACATATATACAAAACACACAATTACACAGGCCTGCCCCTTTACATGTACAACCATGTAATGTCATAGAAGTTATTGTCTAAAATGCAATGCACGGAAGTAGTATGAAATGACAAGGCTGCTTGCAACAACCAAGATGAGGGACTTCAGGCACATCTGGCCTTTCTAAAAACCATGTCTCTCATACTCCCTGTCCTACTTGCTTGCTTGCTTGTTTGCTTGCCTACCTTCTTTTCAGAATCAGGGACTGAACTCAGGGGCCCTCCAACACTGAGCTCTACCTCCAGACCTTTTTATTTTTTATCTTGTGACAGGGTCCTGCTAAGCTGCCCAGGCTAGCTTTGAACCTGCAATCCTCCTGCCTCAGCCTCCAGAGTCACTGGGATTATAGGCATGTGCCACCACACCTGGCCCCTGTTCTGCTGCTCTCTATTTATCCAAATGTTACTAGGCCTATAAAGACAATTACTGATTCAAGATATTTGCTATCAAGCCAATACTAACTACACAGACCTATAGCAATATCCCCATGCTGGACTTCTACTGGAGATAATCTGAGTTTTATTCAGTATGACCACTAAGTTTCTGGTAATATTTTATGTACATTAAGCTTATTAGCCAAATTATATTTTTATTGCTAACCTCAAAATAACAATGTTCCTCAAAATGTGCTTTTCCATAGTTAGACCTGATTACTGCTCAGGATTACTCCACATAAATGATCTCCAACACTGAAAGTCTCTCCTTTGATCACTATCTTTTGTTCCCTCACCTCCTCTGCTCTCCAATATATGTATCCTCTTCCAACTACACTAATTTTGCTCTCAGGCTCCCTTATTTATTGCTACAGCTTCATCTTCCTCACCATTATAACCATTCACCATCAGCAATCATTTACTGAGGTTTACCATGTGCAGGCCTTCTGCTACATGATGAAAATACAAAAATGACATAAAAATTGAGCTTAAAGAGGCCACAGTTTAATAAAGACAAGTACATAAGAAATCACTGCAATACCACTGGGCTTATACTACAGCGACAAATTAAAGGGATAGCAAAGGATGAATAGCGCTTCCTGGAAAAAAATCAAGAACCAGTTTCACAGAACAATGAATGGAATGAAAAAAGCAGGAGTGGATTATGGCTGGAGATTAAAAAAAAGAAACAGTCCAGAAGAAAGTCTGTGTACAGGTGCTTCAGAATAAAACAGACAAATGCCACAAAGAGTTGCAAATAATCCAGGAAAATCAGAGGCCACAGGAGAAAAGAAGACCACAATGAGCGGAAGAAGTAGGTGAAGGCCAGGTCACAGCAGATATACATGCCATATAAGAGTTGAAGTAGAGAGTCATTAAATTCTTCAGGAAAGTAGGCAATGGGCTAGTACTTGTGTATTACACAAAGGTCTCTTAGAAAGCAAAGCTGAAGACAGACTGGATAAAAAAGTGACAAGAGAGGCAGAAAGAATAATTTGAAGTAACTATATATAAGAGATGATGAAATCATAGCTTACAGTGGTGATATGAAGGGTGGGAACAACGAAGCAGGTTCTAGACATATTTAGGGAGACAGAATCAAGGGAGAGTGAATAAATAGATTTAAATGTGCATGAGGAAAAAGATTCTTGAGCCAGGTGTAGTGGCACAGGCCTGTAACCCCAGCGGCTCAGAAGGCTGAGGTAGGAGGATTACAAGTTCAAGGCCAGCCTGGGCAACTTAATACAGCCCTAAGCAACTTAGGAAGACCCTGTCTCAAAGTAAAAAATAAAAATGCTAGGAACATGGCTCAGTGGTAAAGTGCCCTTGGGTTCGATTCTCATTACCAAAAAAAAAAAAAGTTCCTGGGCTGAGGAACTTGAACTGAGATAAAGTATTGAGAAAGAGCAAAAGAAAGAACAGGTTTAAAGAAGCAAGACAAGGAGTCTGGTTCCTTCTGAGTTTGATGAATACAAACTAGTTTGAGTAATACAACCAAGTTATGGCCCAGTAGTTATGTAACTTTGATGTTATATAGATAAATCTTAACAGTGTATATAATTTTTAAAAAATGTTTTAGTTGTAGATGGACATAATATCTTTATTTATTCATTTTTATGTGGTGCTGAGGATAGAACCCAGTGCCTTACACATTCAAGGCAAATGCTCTACCACTGAGCCCCAGCTCCAGTATACCTAATTTTTAGAATAATTCAATAATTAAAACAAAGAGAATGCTGCTCAGATATGACACACAAAGTGTGATGAAAAGAGAGCCTAAGATAGAATCCTAGAAAATACTAGTTCTCAGGATTCAAGGAAAAAAAAAAAAAAAAAAAAAAAAAAAAAAAACCACGAAGAAAGGAGTAGAGAAGGAGGAGAAGAAACAGAAAAAGTGGTATCACAGAGTGGAAGGGATGTGAGAGTTTCATGAGAAGGAGGGTTGGTAGTATAGCCTTACTTCTGACTCTTCTTGTAGCCGCAGGCAGCTATCTAGGAATAGGAGGGATCGGTCCACAGACTTTCTGGCCCTCTTTGTGGAAGTTGCCTCCTCGAAAGATGCCTCTCCATCTGAGAGGCACTGGAACCAGTCTGGCTGAAGGGCTTGCTGAATTGCCATGAACTTGGAAACAGTCATTTCTACTCGTCCTCCAACACCCCACACAGACACAGACTGCCATAGAGTAAGACAAAGAGGAATTAGCAACAGTAAAATACAAACAAAAAGAAAACAAAAAGTGATACAGCATTAATTCTTTACAACTTCAGGAATTATACATGGTGAGTGAAAATTTGTCTCATGGAGAGGAAAAGCAAAATTCCAAATTTCAAATGCTCTAGAGAATAGCTCAGAGAATCCTTCAATGGTAAAGCAAGCCAAATTTTGAGCTAGTCCCCAGAGAGTCCTCTGTCACATTTTTCTAGCACAATCTTTCACTGTCCCCTATCTCATCTCTCCCACCCCAACCCCACCCGTGCTATTCTTGAACAAACCACAGACTTTGGTTTCTTTTCCACCTTTGATCACATTATTCCTTTTGACTGACATGTCCTTCTAATTCTTTGTCTGGAAAAGTAAAATGCATCCTTCAAGAAACTGAATTTAAATATCATCTAACATGTTCCCCTAAACTTACCTGGGTGTAATGGATCACTTAATCCTCTAAGCCCTTACAGCAATTTATATTTCTTTCTTTTACAGAAAAGAGCACTTATCACACCATTTTATATTTGTCTGTCTAGAGTATTCCACTTCTGTGGAATATCTGTATCCTAAAAGCATAGTCTTGAGCCCTATACATTAATATTTAGTAAGTGTTTACTGGGTTCAGGTAGATATAGAATTACGTGCAAAGACATAACCCCTTACTTCATGAGAATCACTATATCATACTCTGGTTACTCTTTCCCCTACAACATCTGTTCTTAAATGAGATCACCAACAATATATATGGAGAGGCCACAAATGGTCTTTCCAGTATGTACTAAGTTTAAGAATACTGTTTAAATGAAGTCTTTCCCCCTGTCAAATGGGGAAGATAACTGAAGTCAGAATATTGCCTTTTGAGTTCAAATTACAAAATTTTAAAAAAGCTTAAAACAGGAGAATAATATATAAGAAAATAGTACTCTTAGATAAATTGATATTGTTGAAATCAAGAAAGCAAGCATGGGGAAAGTGATTTCATCCATAAAGCAGTAGTAACCACTGAGGCCTCACCTAAACACTGTCCTCAGGGATCCTGCCAATGGGACAAAGCTCAGATTAAAACTTTGAAGGAATTCCTTTCAATACCTCTTCACTATCTAGAATCTCTGGCTGTGGACCCAGCTTTTTCACATTGTTCTACCAGCAAGCAGTATTACAATGAGGTTCTACTATATATAGTTAGACATGTGATAACACTCATCAGCAACTTTCCCCACTCTCCTTGACGTTATTAAAACTGCAAATACAGCACAGCATCAAAAGACAATTGTTTTTTCCCATCATAGCAATTTCTTTTTTGAGGACTTGTGTTTGACCTTCCCTGGTCCCCGATTTTTTTGTAACAATAAAAACATTGAGGATACATTCTTCCCCTTAACTCAGCCTTACGCAGCTCTACTCTCTCTTGTATTTCAACCCAATCCCATTAAAATCATTGAAATAAACATAAGATATAAAGGAATTCAACCAGAGAGAACCTCACTTCTGCGGAGACACAATAGGCTGACTTCCTGGGACACAGCTGCAGCCATGGAGGCCATTCTGAGAACACACCTTATTTCTGAGAACACACCTTATTTGTTACATAACCAGCTGGACAGGGGCTGACTGGATCATGCAGAGAGCAGTATAAGAGTGATTCTGGCATGCCTGTATAACACAAAAAAGAATCATTAAAAGTGCTCACATCAACAATAACAGTTGTAACAGGAAACAGCTTCACATACGTATTGGTGGATAAGGATCTCTAACCACAGTAAACAGCTGGTACCTGATCTTGGAAGCTTAGGAGGCCTGCTAGCATAAATGAAGAGATTACTTTGAAATTTACTAACCTAAAAGAATGGAATAGAATGATTCACGTCTAATGACGGAGTGAGCTGCTACAAAGGAAAGGTGTATCTTAGAGTATGAGATACAATGAAAAGTTTTTAGTGACACATCAATTCCAATTTCATTTAAAGAATTTAACATCAAATACGCTCATTCTAGGAACCATCTGAAAAAATCTGGTATGAGAAAGATGAAGTGATAAATCAAAAGGAAATCTCATTAATCATAAATCTCATTAATAATAATCATGGTTCCCTAGGGACAGAATTATAGGGATGATGTAGGATACTAAAAATGTATCTCATTCTCAGTATGTTTTGTTTTATTGACTCAAGGTGACAGTTTCTGAGGTCCGTCAGTCAAAAAGACAGTTAATTGTTTTTAAATTCAACAACAATAATTAGTAAACCATTAGTGCTTAAATTTCATATGCTACCCCAAATTTCTCAGAAGAGAAAAAGAAAGGATTCTACTCAAAAGAGAAAAAAATAAACAAGTTATAAATCTCTGCAGTCTATCCTATTTTCCACAATTTCAATTATTACGATTATCTCAAGGAAGCTTACAATAGCTATTTTGACTTAGTTACGTGCCTGTACCCTTTAAAGTTGGCAACTACACCTGGACTCAGATCTAGGAGAATGATACCACATCAACTCCTCTGATGAAACAACAGATTATATGCAGCTTCCTTCAGAAGCAGAAGACTGACTAATCAATGGAAATAGGATCTTCCTTCACTTAAGTGAGTCCCAGATACTGGGAAAAAGCTTTAGGAGAAAGTGGTCCACAGAAGAACGGGTTCTCTACCTGTCACCACTCAGCTTTTCCTCTAAATAAATGAATACATCAATCTGTCCAAAAAAAATCCTCCCTTTAGAACAAAAGACAGTATCGTTATACCAGAATATAGCTGTACATAAATTCTTCATCTGCTGCTTTATGAGTGTGGCTCAAGTGGGATGGGACTGCTTCGGATCTCATGCAAGTCCCATGCAAGTTCTCACCTCTGGCCTTTGCTCAGTACCTATGTCTGCCTCATAACTGTCTTGTCTTCCACCATTGAGTTCCCACTACTGACCTGGCTAATGACTGCTTTCCCTTGACCCATCTAAGATATCCTCTCATCAACTCTCTCAAGAAACCTTTCTTTATTCTGACAACCTTCTACATGTCCTCAGAGCAGGGTACGTGCTCCTTCCTCTGGGACTATCATGATATACGCACATATTCCTAATCCTACAAAGCAGTCACCATATTCTTACTAGAATTACCTGTTTAATCTCAGCTAGGATCTGAGTTCCATGAGAGCAACAACTCTTTCCTATACAACTCTGAATCCCCAATGGCTGGTTCTTAGGTCCAAAGATGTTTATTAGAATAATGAATAAATAAATGTATGAATGAACTATCAATAAGTCAACAGCACTTGCAAACTCCAAATTCATATAAGACACAACTTAATCTTTACCTATAAAGTTTCCAATTCCTTTCTTATATTCTGCCAAGACTTCATGATGTTCTGCCCTGTAAGTAAAACAGAAAAATACATAATAATGAATCATTCTATGGTACTAAATAACAACTGAAGCCCTTTTCTCACCAATATAAGCTATGTAACCTTAAATACAGTCTTGAACAACAATGTACATCATTATTCAAAAGTCCCTACTAACTAAGCTAGGTTCATTACTTAAAATCAAAGCCTTCAATTTATAAGTGGTTCTGTGAGAAGAGCAATTGGCAAAGATCAGCTGCTTCAGAATACCTGGATTTTCTTCTTCCTCTTGCCCCTTCAAAGTCACAACTAATATCACAATACTATAATCACTTGATCATACAGTAGGCTCTTCAAGTAAGTACAAAATTGTTTTCTATACTACACAAGTCATTTAATTCCAGTAGTTTCATTTTCATAAGGTAGTACTAGCAAGTGCTAAGGCAGAAAAAATTTGAAGCTGAATAACTATGAGGCTAGTGCATGATGACAGACCCTGAATTCCAAGTTTAGCTCTTAGAGAGCATTTCCTGCCCAGTTCCCACAAGAAGCAGTAGCAATGAGGGCAGAGAAGGATTATAAGTTTGGAGAAAAAGCAGCACAGCACTAATACACAGGGTTGATCTGCAGTTCCAAATCAGAGCCAAATGATGTATACTGATACCTCTCCTCCGATTTTAATATGAAAATCTATAAATACATATAGCAAAAGAAATCTTTCTTATACCTAATTAAGGTAACTAAACTGCTACCAGAGTCAATTCTTGAATGACGGGGTCCAACACTTACAGTGATGACAGTGTAAGTTGAGCCATGGCAGGAATCCCATGGATGTTATGCAGTGTGTGATGAGTCAGGTGTGGGGCAGAGCCAGTCTTGGTGTACAAAAGACAGCCTGGAATGTCCATGGTGCGGTCTCCTGTTTTGCCTAAGTTTTGTATTTTTCCTAGACGACAGCCATTAACTACCTTGGTAAGATTCAGCTTCATCCTTAAGGAGTACTTCACGTACTACAAGAAAAAAACATTTAGAAGCTTCACAACATTTAAAGGCTATGCATTTTATAAAGAAAGCAACCTGCAGAAAAATGAATGATAGCATATTTATTATTACTTCCAGTCTATGATTTTTTTTTTTTTTTTTTGCAGGGGGAGGGGATATTAGGAATAAGAGAATGAAAAAAGACACAGAGAGACTCAGATCCCTTTCCCAAGGTCCCAGAGCCATATGAGGACATCAACTACTTTTAAATTTAGTCATGGAATTTTAGTCAGAGTTGATGAAAACCAAACAAATGGAGGACAGAAATAATAAGAATAATCATGAAAAGAATGCCAAGAACTCAAGGTTCACTCTGTCTTGAAAATGCACATAAAGAAGGGTCCCAATGCTTAGGCCATATTGATTGCTGATATGAACCATTTTTTGCTTTCTCTAATTTGAAAGAGTACTAAACAACATAACAATTTTCCCTAATAATGTTGTTCAGTAACAAAAGCAGATTCCAAGACAGCATTCTGATATGAACACAAATCAAAGAATATACATCAAAATTAATAGTTTATATCTAAAGTGGGATTATATTCCAATTTTTTCTCAGTATCTAAACACAGGTGAGAAAATACATGGAGTATATATGTAATTCATAAGCAATTTTTCATTACTTTTGTGGCTGGGAAAGAAAAATATAGATATCTAACTTTCCCAGATATAATGGGGAAAGAAAACAAAACATCGCCAATTATTAATTGGAAGCTGCTAAATTATTAGTATTCGGTGTGGTAAAATCCTGGGTTCTACTTTAAAAATGCAATTCAGAATCAGATAAGCAGGTGTGGCAGACCATTTGCAAAATGTCACTGGGCATATCAACATCTTACAAATAAAGTACATCACTACAGCAAGTACCAAACCCTTTGGAATTCTTTCCAACTTGACCAGGTCAAGTTTTATTAGTAGATAAATTATTATAGCTATCTAGAAATTCTGACCTTAGATCCTGTACTCAAAAAATTGTTCTGGATGTTACCCATTATTTAAGATGATACAAAACAAACAAGCATTATTTATTATTAGTTAATGATATTTAGAAAAGCAAATATTACTTTTAGGAGACAAATTCTTAAAATTTAAATAAGACAACAATTATAGGTATTAGGCTCTTAGACGTGAGAATAACTACTTTCTGTATGATCCAATAAGAAATGTCATGTTAAACATAAGATACTTGAGGAAAGTCTGGTTCATTTTCTCTGACTATAACATCATTCTTTCATGTTATCACTAAAGACATGAAAATTACTATCATTGGAACACACAAAAACGGAGAGTGTTAAAAAGAAAAACTTAAGTTTTAACAAAAGAATAAGTTTGTTTTTTGCTTTTGTTTCGTGTAGTTTTCGTGGTACCAGGGAATTGAACCCCGAGCATTCTATCACTAAGCTACACCATGAACCCCTTTTTGCTTTCATTTTGAGAGAGGGTTTCACTAAGTTGCTGAAATTGGCCTCAAACTTGCATTGACCTCCCCAGTAGCTAGGATTACAGGTGTGCACTACCATGCCTGGAAAAGGCCCCGCACCCCCCCAAGTTAATATATATTAAATCTGTTAAGAGAAGAAAATTTACCCCCCAAAATTACAAAAATACAATTACAAGCTAAAAAACATAACCTAGAAAACATAATACAAGAATCTTATTACTTATGAGATAATATTCATTTCATGTATTAAAATATATATTTTAAACCAACAGAGCCCTGAAGCCATTCTATAGCAAAATTAAAGGTGGTATTTTGCAACCTAAGTAAGCTGTGGACAATTCAAACAGGGGAAAATACAAAGACAAGAAATGCACTTCATCCCAGCAGCTCAGCTAAGGCCGGAGGATCACAAGTTCAAAGCCAGCCTCAACAACTTAGCAAGACCCTAAGCAACTCAGGGAGACCCTGTCTCTAAATAAAATACAAAAAAGAGCTGGGGATATGGCTCAGTGGTTCAGTGCCCCTGGGTTCAATACCCAGTACAGAAAAAAATAAAATAAAATAAATGCACTTCAGCCAGGCATGGAGGCATGATTTGGGAGGCTGAGGCAGGAGGACTGGAAGTTCCAGGCTAGCCTGGGCAATTTCACAAGACCCTGTCTCAAAACAAAAGAGAAAAAGGGCTGGGTGTAACTCAGTGGCAGAGTACTTGCCTAAAATACACAAGGCTCTGGATTCAATATCCAGCACCACCACAAAAAAATAAGCTAAATAGTTTAGAGTTCCACCATTACTACCAGAGACCCCAAGCTGGGAACACCTCATAACCACCATCATTCTGCCATCTTATGATAAGGAATCTGAGGCTCAGCAAGATTAATTAGGAAACTGGTCCGGAATATAGGTCTTCTTCAAGGAGGTATGTGCTGTACACATGGTTTTTAAGAAAGAGTAAATCTAACATGCTACAAGATGCAGTCTGATTAAAAACAAAAAACAAAAAACCATCCTGCAGCATACCATGGCCACTCAAAGAAAAAGATGATTTTTCAAAATTGTATTTGAAATCTGTGAAACATCTTTTCACCCCAAGAATACACTGTAAAGTCATAAAGAGAAAGTAGCTCTCAAGCTCTGATCTGTGCCAACAGAATGGCACATACAATCAAAGAACGGCTGCCTGCTGTTTCCTCAAAGGCCTCACAGGCTTGCACTGCTCAGAAAGCTGGCCACTGGCCAGGGATCTGACCTTCTGCCTGGAAAGCTCTAAGTCTGATCTTGTCTACACTCACAGCACAGATCCGTCATTTAGGGACTGGCTCAAACAAACCAACCCAAGACTAAACAACAAAATCAGATTATTTACTCTGGAAAGGAAAATGGGTCAGTCAGTGTATTCTTGCCCCACAGAATGCCATTTGGGAACTCAAATATAACACTGTGTGCACCAAGAATCAGAATAAGAAGCATAAGTAACAACTACATAAAGGCAACTAAAAGGAATGCAGTTTCTCTTAATATAATCAAACAGATTCTCCAAGGATGGACACAGGATCGCTTCATGAGTGTTGAGACTAGAAACGCAGACTGGTAGCTCCCAAGACTCACCTTTTTCTTGGGGACCTTTTAGTTCTTTCCTTGCCTGAGGAAGAATGAACATGTTCTAGAAGTCTCCATCATTTAACAGAAGAGTCTCAAGTGTAACTAAGCATCTGCTCACTCCTGAAGGTATTTTCTCACATTTCTCCTTCCCACTCTTTCCTCAATTGAAGATATACCTCCTTTCATCCTTAACTCACAGCCTGTCATTATAGATCTTCAGCAGCTCTAGCGGATATCAGTCATAATTCTCTGATGCAGAGTGGGGCTCTTATGTAATATAATGTTTGAATCTCAGAAGTTTAAGCCCTATAACTTTAAAGATCAAATTTAAAAATCTCAGCTTAGTATACCGAACCCAGTAGGTCAGTTAGAGAGAAACACATGTGGTTCTTTCTATAGTGCAGGACTCTGATGCTGTGTACTCACATTGACTGTTTGAGGCTTCTTAAAAGTACCTCCCTAATTATGTTAATTTGACATGCTGAAGGAAAAAAAAAGCAAGGAAAAGAAGAGTGGGTTTAAGAAAAAGTGTTGTAATGGATCAACTGTTACTGTCAATGACTCTGTTTATGAGGAGGGATGTGAACATTAAGAATCGTGACAGGGCTAGGAGTGTAATTCAGCAGTACAGTGCTTGACTAGCATGTGCAAGGCCTTGGGTTCAATCCTCGGCACTGCAAGAACAAAGAAAAAAAACAGAAAAAGAAATCTGAAGACAGCATCAGGGAATGCACATCAACTGGTAATCAACATTCAAAAACATAAAATGGAATTTTGTCCAGAATTAAACAAACTCTTCCTTTTCTCATTCACTGTTCAATGTATGCAAATGTTTTTAGAATTGTACTTCTTTTTCTCAAGTTTTTATTATCAAGTAATGTACATAATATAAACAGATACACATATTAAGTACATATTTTTGAAAACACACTTTGGGAGTAATAAACCCAAGCAAAAGGTCAAGAAACAGACCATGGTCTCCAAATATTAACCAGCTTTTATTTGCCTTTATTATTATCCCTTCCCTTTTCACTTGCTGTGGGTATCTTGTATTTCCAGAGTTGCGCTTTCTACTTCACTTCACTTATATAGATGAAGTCCCGAGAAAAATCCTAAAGAAGAACCATTAGAATATGAGGAAAAATAACAGGTTGTCCAAGGACCTGTATCTTTTTTTTTTTTTCTTTTATTTACTTATTGATTCATTGAACACAAATGGAGTACAGCTATTGTTTCACTGTTTGTACACAAGGTAGAGTCACACCATCTGTGCATTCATGCATGTACACAGGGCAATGGTATCTGTCACACATTCTGTTATTAATTTTACCCCCCACCCACCCCCACCCCTCCCTGGACCTGTATCTTTACAAGGGCCAACAAAGATTTCCTGTACTTCTGGCAACTTTGTACCTGTCTTAATACCTCTAGTCTACCCCACCTTTCAGGTGTCAAGAAAGAAGTAATTTTAAATTATTTCTTCAATTTCTACATACTGTTATGAAAAGACTTCCAAAATACACTAAGGAAATAGAACAAACACAGGTGATTGCATCTTTTTGTGGAAGGAAAACTATAAACATTTGTAAGTACACATCCATATCTCCCCGAACTCTCTCATACAGATTCTACAATAAGTACATATACATAGAAAAAAGTCTGTGAAGGGCTTCTAAACTATGTGATGCACCGAGCTGGTGAAAAAAATCACATAAATGATGGATGCTAAGATTCTAGAAAATAATAACAGAAGATGAGAAGACTATTTGGAGGGAAAGTGATCTAAAATTCTTACACCATGTGGTAGGCGGAGAGAGGCACTGAATTTAACAAACTTTTTTTAGCATGTATGTTAAAAGTTTAGAATTACTCATTAAAAATGAATGGTAACACATAATTTTCAAACCGGCTGGGGAGGGATGAAAGATAAAGGAAATGATTAATCTAATGAAGGCCAAGAAAAAGAGGCCAAATAAAGTCCATGGAAAATAGAAAATACAAAATAAGATGTAAGGTTAAACGAATTTCATCCATGGAGAGGCATTACAACAACAGTTAGTTGTAACTAACATCTACTCGGTATTTAGTATGTATGTTCTCTATATATGAATTCCATCAATCCTCACACCAAGCATTAATAGATGCCATTAATATCTGCATTTTACCAATTAGAAATATGAGACTGATAATGTCACCAGGGATAAGTGGCAGATCTACTACCTACATTAAAAAGTTCAGTTTTAGGGGCTATACTTTAATAGGCTGGTAGCTGCTTAGAAGTTCCTTCTTGTACATAAGCACATGCAATGTTTACATATTATTTGTAATATTAAGATAAAATCTTATGCTCACAATTTCCATTGCTGGTGTTATTATTGTTGTTGTTCTACCTTCTCTCTCCTCTGCCTCTAATCATCTTCCCAAACTCTACAACCTTTCTCCATACTCATCCAAACATTTAAAGGTATGGGAGGGAATTTGCTTTTACAAAAATAGAAACATACTATACTATATATACTTCTCTGCAATTTGCTTTTCTCTCAGGAATACACAACGGATCATCCCCCCCCAACACATACACACCAAAATATATACATATATGTGTGTGTGCGTGTGTGTGTGTGTGTGTGTGTGAGAGAGAGAGAGAGAGAGATGGAGAGAGAGAAAGAAAGAGAGAGAGAGAGTTAATCCTTTTAAAAGAACTACTTCGTGATACTGCACAACCATTCCCTTTCTGTTGGTGCTAAAGTTACAGGGCAGGTCACCGGAAAGCTGCAAACTGAAGGCACGACTTCCCTGACCTCATTTTCAGCAATTTCAAGTGAACTTTTGTTTACACTTCCTGGCAGAATGCTTTTCACACATTGATCTTTAATCATTACAACACCCCAGTGGTACAGGTATTATCGTTCTCACTTTTGCCAATGAGAAAACGTAAGATCTGAAAGTTATTAAATAAGTTGCCAAAGGTCATAAAACCAACAAGTAGCTGGATCCATAGCTCCAGCTCTAAATCTCTACTTTGCCTTACAAGCTCATAGGTATCACTAAGTGGACTGTCCTGACAACATCTAGGCTCAGCAATGCGGCTGTACTTATCTTCATCCCATGGGTTTTCTACAGGGCCCCAGACCTCGCCAAGCGCCTAGCTCAGATTCGAAAACACTTCATCTTCCTAGATACCTTAGGTTGTGGAGAAAAAAAAATTCCGTCTGGAAACTTGACCCCGAGGCGGATCAAATGGAGGCTCTCTGCTCTCAGAGATGTCAGCACGCTCACACGATTTGTGAGAAGTCAAATTCAGAGACTCCTAGTTCCACCTGGGGACCCAGGAAAAGGAAGAAGAGACATGGAGGGAGTTGTTACCATCACTGCAACAGAACGAGACTCATTAATCCCTAGCAATCACACACCAGGAAGGAAAGGGGACACTTACCTTAAAAACTCCCAACTCTTTTGGCTTTCAGAACGCTCAAAAATCTCCAAAGTTCGCTTGCACGTGTCCGGCTTGCAGAATTCTCGGCCCTCTAAACCTCCGCCTCGGACGCAGAGCCAATCAAGGAACATTGCGTCATCACCAGGCGCCAGAAAGAGGTAAAAGCCCTATTAAAGCCACCCCAGGGGACTGTCGCTGTTGCCATGGTAACTGGGAGAACGCGCTCCGCCTGTGCAAAGCCTCCTGGGAGTGGTGGTTCGGCGGTGTCCGCGCCTGCCTGTCTTTGTACGTGGAGGAACTACAACTCCCAGTGCGCCCCGGAAGCTGCCGCGGCTGAGTAGCCGCTGTTGCAGCTTTGGCCGAGGTCCGGGCCTGAACCTGGAAAATGCTGCTGGCGACCCAGGAAAAGTCCACCTCAAAGAAGAGGATGGGGTTGAATCGCTGGAAACAGTTCACAAGGAAGCCGAGTCCCAAGGTGATCCCAGTCGGGAGCTTTGTGGGGGGACAGGGATCGCCCAAGACGCTGCCCAGTCCCCAAACAACCGCTACCCTTCCTGTGCTTCCTCCGACTTCCCCCAGGGGCAGCCTTACCTGGCCTTGATTGTTCTGGAGTCGACATTGCCTAAGTGAAGTGGGGCTAGGAACTTTAGGGTCTGGGTATCTCAGGGCTTTGGTGGGCAGTATTATGGAATAACTGTTCCCATCTAATGTTCTTCGTAAATCCGAGAGGTCTGCTGTGCGCATCAGGGCGAAGGGAATTCGTGACCTCGGCCCCCATCTCACTCCTGGCACCAATTTCAGGAAACTTCCCACATATTTCCTTTCTTTTCTTTTCTTTTCTTTCTTTCTTTAAAAATATTTTGCAGATCCGCAGCAACTGATCTTTATCGAAAGGGAGAGAGCATCACATTAAATGCTTTCTTTGCCTGTATCTTTCCCCTTTCCATTTTATATAAAGTATCTAAAATGAACAAAGTTGTCCAAGCCATTATTAAATTACATCAATACTTGATCCATGGTAATTTCTAAATTCAACCATCATTCAAAAATAGATCCTTTTATATCTGTCACCTCTTTTGATGGACTAGATCCTGGAGACACGAAAAAACTCTTAACCCCATTTTAAACTTGAAACATAGAAGTGACATGTGCAAAGTCACACAGTGTATACCTTTCAGGATACCTTTTTAACAGTCACAAAAATAAATCCTTTAAATGTAAATGAGTACTAAAATGGAGACGCTTCTCAGCTTTCAGCTCCGGAGCATTTTCACCAGCTGTTTTCACCCTTCAGTTACACTTTCCTTTTGAAAAAAAAAAAAAAAAAAAATCCTGTAGATCTGTGGCCTTCTGTGAGGGCCTCAGGCAATAGTTCTTGTGGTTTATTTTCAATATACCAACTAAATGCACTGGACATATTTCACTTGGTGAAAATCTTTCTCCAGATATTGGAGGGCATAGACTGGAGCCTTAGGAAGACTTGGAAACTGAGGCTGCTTCTATTGCAGTGTATCAGTTGCATAATAGATTGGATCCAAAAATAGCTTATGAATATAGACTTGAGATGAAAGGGAAAAATTTGGGACAATTCCTTAGGACTCCATAAGGAGAATTTTTGCTGATGGCACTTTTTATTACTGCCTAGAGGATAAAAAAGTAAAAACACAGCAGTGCCTTGAGGTTTGGTCTTGTTTTAGTAGGATCAGCTCTTTCATTCATTTCAGTGACAAAATAATTCAGCAATGAAAGTGCATTAATTAGTTATCTGTAAGGTGCTTTGAAGGTTAAGTGTTAGACAAGTGAGAGTTATGCCTTTCCCACTTCCATGTGTCAGTATGCTAGTTTAGATATATCCTTATTTTTTTCTTTATACAATGTTATTCATTTTAATATTTTATAGGTGAATTATAATTATACATAATAGTGGGCTTCATTGTGATATATTCATATTTGCACATAGCATAATTTGGTCTATTTAATTCCCCTATACTTCCCCTTTCTTTCCTCTCCTCCCTCCCACTAATCCCCATCTTCTATTGGTTTTCCTTCTATTTTCATGAGATCCTTCCCATCCTTTTTTCTCACTAGCTTCCACATATGAGCAAAAGCATACAACCCTTGACTTTCTGAGTCTGGCTTATTTTTCTTAGTGTGATGTTCACCAGTTCCTTCCATTTTCCTGAAAATGACAATTTTATTCTTCTTTATGGCTGAGTAAAAACACCATTGTGTATATAACCACATTTTCTTTATCCATTCATCTGTTGATAGATACCTAGGCTGATTCCATAGCTTGTATATTGTGAATTGTGCATGGGTATGCATGTATCACTATAGTATGCTGACTTTAATTCTTTAGGATAAATCCAAAGGAGTGGTATTAGCTGGGTCATATAGTGTCTAGATTCCTAGACTTTTAAGGAATCTCCATACTGATTTCTATAGTGAATGCACTTATTTCCAATCCCACCAACAGTGTATGAGTGTTCCTCTTTCCCCACATCCTTGCCAACATTTATCATTATTTGTATTCTTAATTATTGCCATTCTAACTGTTCTGAGATAAAATCTGAGTGTACTTTTGATTTGTATTTCCTTGATTGCTAAATGTGTTAAACACGTTTATTTTTGGCCATTTGCATTTCTTCTTTTGAGAAATACCTGTTTAAGTTCCTTTACCCATTTATTGATTAGGTTATTTGGGTTGTTCTGGTGTTAAGTTTTGTTTATTTTGGTGTTAAGTTTTTTGAGTTCTTTACGTATTCTGGATACTAATTCTGGATAGTAATCTTAGTTAGCAAAGATTTTCTCCCATTATGTGGGTTTTGTCTTCATTTTTCCTTTGCTGTACAGAAGCCTTCTAATTTGATGCTATCCTGTTTATTAATTCTTGGTTTTATTTTCTGAGCTTTAATAGTCCAATTAAGGAAGTCAATAATACCTGTGCCTATATTTTGGAGTGTTAACAATATGTTTTCTTCTAGCAGTTATAGAGTTTCTAATCTGATTCCTAGGTCTTTGATCCACTTTGAGTTGACTTTTTAGGGTGAGAATAGAGGTCAAGTTTCACTCTTCTACATATGAATATCCAGTTTTCCCAGCACTATTTGTTTAAAAAGACTGTCTCTTCTCCAACATATGTTTTTGGCATCTTTGTCAAGGATCAGGTGTGGGTTTGTATCAGTGTGTGTTTGTCCCTGTATCTTTTATTCTATTCCATTGGTATACATATCTGTTTCTATGCCAGTGCCATGCTGTTTTTGTTACTATAATTCTGTAGTATAATTTGAGATCAGGTATTGTGATGCCTCCAGAATTGCTCTTATTGCTGTAAATTGCTTTGGCTCTTCTGGGTCATGTATTCTTCCATTTGAATTTTAGGACTGTTTCTTCTAGTTCTGTGAAGAATGTCATTGGTATTTTGAGTGGTATTGCACCACATTGGAGATATAGTCTTATTTTAAAAACCTACCTGAATTTTTGGCAAATACCTGTATTTGTTCAGTGATTAGTACAGGGACTTTTGCAAGCTTCTGAGAGTTACAGAGAATAAAGAAAGGAGGTGTCCTTATGGTCTGATTACCTATTTCAGATTAATATCTGACTGAACTGGGTAGAAATTAATTTGTTTTCCAGCTTATTTTCTGCTTGGTTAAACAGTGGGAGTTAGATGATTAATGCTCACCCCAACCCCCCAGTTCTTGTTGACAAACAATATCTCTGATATTGACAGGTAAGACAGGAAAGCCACTCCTGAAAAGTGGAAGGAGGGTATACACCCTTCTCCCAGAAGAAAATTACTTCCATAGACTGACTAATTAATTAGTACTTGTTTGAGTTTTTATGAGCAGTATTATTTGTAGCATTTCTACATCTTGTCTCATAACCCTGGGACCTTTAAAAAAAATATTGATGCCTGGGCCTTACCCGGACAAATTAAATCCAAATCTCAAGGTAGGCTAGACAAGAAATAAAAATAGACAATGTCCCAGAGAAGGCTTCTTGTCTCTTCCTGTACTGTTATTTATGTTCTTTTATTTCAATCAGTGCTGAAATTTCCAATGAAATACTTTGGAGAAAGAAAGAATAAAGGATACTTTTCCACATGTGTTAGTCAGAAAAACAGATAAAAATGACCAAGTTAATAAAGATATTGCTGTGCATTAATACTCTGTATGTATTTTCTGCAGCCTGCTTTTGACCCTGATAATATGGAGCATTGGATTAAGGTATGGATATTTCAAATTTAGGATAGAAAGAAAAGTGGGAATCAGGTACAGTTAGATGGAAAAGAAATACTTTGCAAATGCTTGACTATTTTTTTTCCAGGTGGTTATATATGTTGCCTTAATTTTATGTTTTTTAGTATTTTTGTTACTCTGTTGCTTCTCATGAAAGCATTTAAATATGAATAATGAGAAAACAGGTGTATAGATATGCCCTTTCAAATTCCATGAGTATTACATGAAAAGGATTAAAAGAGCAGGGAGGAGAAGCCTTGTACCTTACTCAGATGCTGCCAAGAATGTACTCTAGTTACATTGACACAGGGGACTTGTAGGTGAAAGCTAAGTATCACAAGAATTTGCTAATGTCTAGAGTGACCAAAAATGTAGTGTTTCTAAATGATCCTGAAAGGTCATTTACTATTGGCCACTGAAGAGTATTTGAATATTTAGTGAGAGAGGATGGTTTAGAAATCCTGGGAGATCTCTTCCAGTCCTGAGAGGTATCCTTTTGAATCCAGATATCATGTATGTTGAAAGTGCCCTTAAATCACATCAAGTGCGTGCCTCTGAGTGTTGAGTTGTCAACTTGCTAATCAATTCATTCATGTACTACATAGTTCAAAATCATGCAATTTTTTTCCTGGGAAAATATCCTTCTGCTTGATAATATTTTGAAGAGTTATTACTTACATAAATTGGCATGCCTTATGAGTACCAGGGCAGATGGAACCTGGGCCAGATGCAATAATATAATTCATTCAGTTATTTGGTATTTATTAAGTGCCTACTAAGTACTAGCCCACTGAGTTTGGTGCTGAAATTAAAATAGGATACAGGGCAAGTGTAGTTTTTGCCCACCCAGAGTTTATAGTCCAGTGAAGCACAAACAGCCTTCCTAAAGGTGAGTGAAGAGTTAAAGATGTAATGGAAGCATGTGGTGGGAGGCATTAATATAGATGGGGCTAGGGAAAGCTTACTGGCTATGACAGAAGGCCTGACTCAGAAGACAACTACAATAGATCCACCATCATGAAGGCTAGCTAACCTCTGAGAAGACCATTCAACGTCTGGTAAGTCTAGCTTGTATGTCAGTGTTGAGAGACCCAGTGCCAGACCCTTGCCTGGCTTGGTCACACAGCTAGTAACCATCTCTTCTAGAGAGAAAGATTTACCTACATTGGGAGGATAAAATGCTACTCGTCTTGTCAATATCGTTTTCTTCTTTCATACGATTGTCAGCCGGCTTGACTCAGATTTTTATCATTCCTCTACAACTTCTGCAATGACTTTTTTTCCATTATGTCCTCAAATCTCCCATCCTGAAAAAAAAAATCAATAAGTCCTTACTTGACCCTGCAGTTCATTCTGATTGCTGAATGATTTCATTTTCTTATCTAATGTTTTCAGAAGTATAGTCTGGACTCCTTGCCTTTGTATTTTTATTTTTCGCTCATGTCCACAGTTATTTTCCTTCCATTTCCATTTCTTAGTTCAGTTTCCATTCCATATAAATGGTTGTTATAAATCTGTTGTCAATTCATTCCTTCAGCAAACATTTATTGGGCACCTGTTAGGTGCCAAACGCTATTCTGGTTTCTAGGGGTTCTATATGTGAAAGACAAAACAATCTTTGCCAGCATTCTACTTGGAGGAGACAATGCATGAGAAAATATGTGTAAAATGAAAAGCCCTGTAAAGAAGGAGAGCAAGAGGAAGGTGGTTAAAATTTCACATAGGGTGGGCAGAGAGGGCCTTACTGAGAAGGCGATATTTGAGCAAAGATTTGAGGAGACCAGGAAACAGTCATAGGGCTGTGTGTGGCAGAGTTGTGCATGCAGAGGGGAGTAAGAACAGAGGCCTTGAACTGGTAACACACATGGTGTACTTGAAGCAGAGTGAATAGGTGAGAAGGTTGGAGAGCTCCCAAAGGGCCCAGGATGTTGAAGCACATTGTAAGGATTTGATTTTATTCTGATTGAGATAGGGAGTCATCAGTGGGGTTTGAGTGGTGTTATGACACGACATGACTTTTATTTTAAATGATCACTCACTGCTGTGGTAAGAGGCTATTCCAGAAAATCTGTCAGGAAATTTTGCCTTGGACCCAGGTGATAGCAGTGGCAGTGATGGGAAGGGGTTAGATTTTGAATATATTTTGAAAATAGAGCACACTGGTTTCTTGACATATTGTCTGAGGATGGGCAGGGTAGAAACGGAGAGGTACAAAGGGGGAGGTAGAGAGAAGGAGGAGGAGGAAGAAGAGGAGGAAGGTAGGGATTGGTTTAAGAAAGACTAACATTTTCCTCCTTAAGAAATAAAAGAAAGGAGTTGTCACTCCCTGAGTTGGAAGACAAGGCAGCACAGTAAGCATAGGGAAATCAGGTTCTTAGAGGGGAAGTCAGGGGTTAGTTGTAAAATAACTTATTTTGTACTGTGCAGGTAAGTACAGATGCCAAGGTAGTTTGCCCACTTCCACCATTCCCTTCCCCAAACCCATGAATTTGGCCATGTTTTTACTAAACTCACACTGTTGAGTTAAATGTTCTGGATGGTAGGGAAACTAATAAAATATCATATTTTTATTAAAATAAAATATCCAGGTCTCAGGATCTCATTACTAATGCCCTAAACAAAAGTTATCTAAAAACTTAAATAACTTTTTATATAAACATGGTGAACATCTGTTATAACTTGATAAAATGCTGCAGTTGATTCAGTGTCACACATGAAAGTAAAAATTATTTGGTGTAGATGTTTAAACCTCAGAATTTTGTTAAAAATTTAAATGTGAAAGAATCTGACAATTGGGTTGAAAATCAGGTTCTTGAGTAAGAGAGAAATTCTCTAACCCTGAACAAGGTTACTATCATCTTAATGGACTGTTTTCTGTTATACTGAAGAGAATGGAGAAGGCCTCAGAATTTGCAGTTTCGAATGCATTTTCAGCCAGAAATTCACACTTACCTGGAAGGCTCTGGGACCAAATGATAGATTTGGAAACACCTGAGCAAATGGAGGATCATGACGAAGTCTATGCAGAAGGTGAGAGAATGTATTTTTTTTCTGTGATGTTAACAGTTTTTAAAGCATATCCTATAATGCATGTCCAAATATAGACTGGAAGCTTTTCTTACTCTTGTTCCTAATTTTTGTTTGTTTCTACTGCCTTGAAGGTAATTTACTCTGAAGTTAATCTCATTATCATATGTTAGGGCATATTTAAAGTCCGTTTTGTTTCCTGAGATAGAAACAGCCACATTCAGAAGCATTTTTAATAGTTCACTGTTAAGTGTTGTATTTGTCCTTTGGCACAGATGTGGCCTTCTACTGATAATTCAACCACTAGTTAATAAAAGTAGTTCTGTGTCTTATGAAGAGATCTAAAACCAGTCTAACTTCTCTCTCTCCCATATGCCCCCCAAAGCTCCCTTCATTTGGAATTTGGTATCTTACTTACTAATGCTCTGAGGAACAACACCATTTAGGGATTTGAGGGATCAGGAGGACCCAGCAAAGGCTACTGTGAAGGAGAGACTGCTGAAGTCAGAGGGAAGTCCAAGTATAATGTCCTACAAGCCAGTTTCCATTTGGATTGTTTATGTCTTCAACTGTTTCGTTTATTTCTTCATTTACCCAAAACCTATATACATAATTCTTTCTTTATGCCATGTACAATTTTAGGCCTTGGAAGTACTGGTTATAAACAAGAGAAGCAAAGCCCTTTCTTTCATGGCATGTACATTCTAATATGTGAATAAAGAAAATGAAAAGCAAATCATCAGGAAGTGATAAGTCAGTCAAGTTTGGACCTGAATAACAAGGAGCCAGCTAAGCAAAGATGGGAAAAGTGCTTCCCCAGAAGAGGGAAAGGTGACATTGGGAGCTTAAAGTACAGAGGGGCTTGGTGTAGGTGAGGAAGACCTGTGAGGCTCGAGCCTCCCAGCAGATACGAGCTTGAAGGAGTGAGCAGAAGACATATCACACAGGACATTATAGGCCTCAGGAAAGAATTTAGATTTCATTGAGTATGATAGAGTAGAGCAGAGATCTTTTAGGACAATTTTTTAAATATATGAAGAATGGATTATGGGGGGAGGGGGTGAATAAGGGAGAAAAGTAACCAGTGGGAGGCTTTTGCAGTGGTCTGGGAAAGCAGCAGTGGTAATTCATCTTGGGTGGTTACAATAATACTGGACATAGAAAAGGGGATTGTGCAATTGGCAGACTGTGTCTTGCCCACCCACCTCCCACTCTGCCAATAGGAATACAAAGTATATGTGAGCTTAATAAGGGTTTCCTAAAGTCCTATAGTTAAAAACCTTTCTAGCCCATAAATCTCTTTTTACTTAAAGTACCTATTAACATCCAGAAAAACTAGTGATTCATTATACTAGTTGGAACATAGTTTTCAAAGATTTACTCATTTTTTTCTCCTCCTATCAACTAAACATTCTACAGCAACGTGTTCTACAAGAACACATTTGAGAACCTGCAAGCCCCTCCTCTGATCCAACACGAGGGGTTATTTGCCTGTGAATGGCACTTGATAAATCAAAATTATTTTATATATAAATTATTATACACAAGAATTACTAAATAAATATCTGCTCCCTTTCTCTACCTTCCTCTGAAAGCCAATGGTATTTGTTGCTAGCATATTTGTTACACTTAGTTTCTACTATGGTAGTACCCCCCTTACCTCTGTATCCATGAGGGATACGTTCCAAGACCCCCAGTGGATGCCTGAAACTGGGGTTAGTACTGAACCTTATACATGCACTTACGATAAAATTTAATTTATAAGTTGAGGACAGTAATAGATTAACAATAATAATGCATACTAAAAAAGAATAATTACAGCTGTATTGTAATGAAAGTTAAGGGAATGTGGTCTCCCTCTCTTAAAATACCTTATCTTGTATTACCTTTCTTAAGGTGAGATGATACAGTACCTATGCGATGAGGTGAAGTGAGGTGAATGACATAGGCATTAATTAGGCTACTTGTGACATAACTTTAGGCCACTGCCTGGGAGTTACTTGAACACATGCACTGTGTATCGTGATAGGCAAGCTGAGATAGCAAATAAGTGACTAAAAGGCAGATAGTATACCCAGTGTAGATATGCTGGACAAGGGTGATTTACATCTAGATGGGATGTAGCAGGATGACAGGACTTTATCATGCTTCTCTGAACACTGTGCATTTAAAACTTATCAATTATTTCTGGAATTGTTCATTTAATGTTTTTGGACCATGGTTGATCAAAAGAAACTAAAACTGTAGAAAATGAAACTCCTGAGAAGGGGGCATGGGCTGTTGAACTCTGATTTTTTTTTCCTATTGTATCTATATTAAATGCTTCTTGGCATCAGTTAATATAGAGAAATACCCCATTCCCTAAGAGCTATGAGATAAGGATGGTAACAGTGATGAAGGTAATGCTAAAGTAGATGTTTTTCTTTTTTGAATTCTCCATTCCCTACACATATGAGCTGTTTGATAATATAAAAATGATGAAGGCAATGCCAAGGAAGACATTTCACCCCATACCTATGTATTTTATGATTTTCTCAATTTTATTAAGAAACAAATTCAAATGGAAATTGGCATTTAGTATATCACACTCTTGATTTTCATCCTTCCTCAATGTCCTTTCCTTCCTATTTAGCTTTCTTGTTCCATCTTCTCCCTTCCAGTCCTAAATGATGAACTTCCCCAAGGTTGGGTTCTTGAAGCTTCTCTCTCTACTTTCCTCCTTTCATATTTTCTGTGGATTTAGATACCATCTGTAGGCTTACCACTCCCACATTTGTTTCTTCAGTTTGAACCTCTCCCCTTAAATCCATAATACTATCACCAATACCAATTTGACATTCCTATTTTAGATGTCTCTTAAGCATCTGCTTAACTTTTTCTTTTTGCAAGTGCTGGGGATTGAACCCAGGGCCTCACATACTAGGCAAGTGTTCTGCCACTGAGCTACATCCCTAGCCCCTCTCATAAGCATTTGAAACATAACATATCTAAGGCTGAATCTTCCTCCCAAACTTTCTGGTCCCTTGTCCTTCCCCATCTCAGTAAATAGCATCTCCATCCTTCAATTGCTGAAGCCAAAAAACCTGTGGGTTTCTTTTCCTCACATCCCCTGTTCAGATCCTCAGCAAGTCATGTCAACTCTTCCTTAAAACATTATTTTGTAGAATCTGACCATTTTTAATTCCTTCACTCCTAGTCCAGGCCTTTCTAACCTGTCTCCTGGCCTATTGCATTCATCTCCTGGTTGGTACCCCTCCTTCTGTGCTTGCCTCCTGTAGTCTATTTTGTAATAAACAAAGTAGTCAAAGTAATCCTCTTTAAATTTGTCACCTCTTTGCTTACAACTCTCCTGTGGCTCCTCATTACTCTTAAGAATAGGAGCCAAAAAACCTAGAAATCTGAATACTCTAAGCAAAGGGATTCAGCCTCTGGACCATTGACAGTTTAGATCAGAGAATTTTTGTTGTTGGTTGCTATCCCTTGACTTGTAGGATGTTTAGCAGCATCCCTGACCTCTGCCCACTAGATGTTAGTGTCACTTTCTCTAATTGTCACAACTAAAAATGACTCTAGACATTGCCATGTCTCCACAGGGGCAGGGGGACAAGATCTCCCCCAATTGATAATCATTACTCTAATAACCTGATCCAACATTTCTTCTTCCATCTCATCTCCTACAGTTCTCTCACTCACTCACTCTCCTTCAGCCACAATGGCCTCCTTGCTATTTCCCCAACACTCTAGACATTCCTGCTATAAGACCTTTGCACTTGATTTCCCTTTGCATGGCAAAATCTTCCCTTCTACATCCATATGGCTTACTCTTCACTTCCTTCTCTTCTTTGCTCAAATATCTACTTCATATTGAGGCCTTCTTTGACCACCCAGTTTAAAACTACAACACCATCTTCCATTTCCTGCTTTGCTTTATTTCTCTCTTCTCTTTCTCCCCACTCCCCTCCATCCATTATCTCCCCTGATTGGAAGATAAGCTTCAGAGTGGTAAGGTTTATTTTTCCTGTTTTGTTCATTGCTGTATTCTCAGCAGCCAGAACAGTACTCAACACATGATATGTGGTATTTATTGAATATATAAAAATAGTGAATAAAGAAAGTCTCTGAAGTAACTGAAATATTTAAAAGATGTTTTATTTTATTGATAGCTCAGGAGCTGGTCAATGACTGGTTAGACACCAAACTTAAGCAAGAATTAGCAAGTGATGGAGAAGGTGATGCTGAAAACACTGTCAAAAATACCACTACTATGCCAGAAACCAGTGGCCATTTGAAATATGACAAGTTTGATGGTAAGACCTTATCTAATTGTTCTAAGGTTTAATATTAATCAATTGTCTAAGAAGTCTTTTAAAGTATTTTGAATAATGAACAATATGTTATTTTACTTTTCTGTGTTTTGTTTCATTTTACTATTAGCTTTACTTTTCTTGATTGAATATAAAGTTCTAATGCTATATCCTCAGTAAATTCATGTTTTTTTTTAAATTAAAATATTCTGTTATTTGCTGGGTGTGGTGGTGTACTCCTATAATCCCAGCTACCTGGGGAGTTGAGGCAAAGAAGATTGCAAGTTCAAGTCCAGCCTAGATAACTTAGTAAGACCCTATCTCAAAATAAAAAAACAAAAAAGGCTGGGGATATAACTCAGTGATAGAGTGTCCCAGTTTCTAATCCTCTGTTCTGTAAAACAAAACAATACAAAACATTCCATTATTTACAATTTTGCTTATGATTATAATAGCAATTAAAAGTATCACTTACCCTTATGTCATGACTATTTACTTTGATGGAGACTACATTTAAGCATTCATATATCATTTTATATTTACAAAATTCTTTTTTTCTCTCTCTCTCTGGAACCAGGGATTGAAACCAGTAGCACTTAACCACTGATCCACATCCCCAGCCTATTTTTTTTCTTTGTTTGTTAGTTTTTTGAAGCAGAGTCTAAGTTTGTGAGGGTCTCACTAAGTTGCTGAAGCTGGTCTCAAACTTGTGATCCTCCCGCCTCAGCCTCCTGAGTCTCTGGGATTATAGGCATATGCTACCATGCCTGGCTACAAAATTCTTACATATTAGTTATCACTTATAAGGGGGTATTTTCTAGGTCTTTTTCTTTCCTTACTATTTTGTGCAAAGCTAGTGTTTGCTTTAGACAAGTCACATAGCCAATTCATGAGGGTTCCTCAAATGCACTCAAGCGTCTAAGGTTTTCCTCCCTGAGTATAGGGGTAGGCATGTTGATGGAAGGGGCAGCTTCCCATGCATGACACAACACCCTTAGAGAAATACCTGGCAGTATTCACCTTGTGTAGAACTCTACAAAATCTCCAGTTAGGAGATCAGAGTCATGGAATATAGTGAAATTGTTGCTTCCTTTAATGTTATGCTAATAGATCTACTTATATCCCTTTACTCAAATTATTATCATCGAGTATCATCCTAAGCCTCAATTATCTTATTCTGGTAGAGGGTTTTTTTTGGTCAAAATATTGAACAAAATACCATGTAACCACTAAAAAAGACATTTACCAAAAATGTTAATTAACTTCTGGTTATAGCTGTAGACACAGAAAAGGCACTTGACAAAATCTAACATCCATTCTTGATTAAAACTTTTAGCACACTAGTAACAGAAGGGGAAATCCCCAAATTGATAAAGAACACTTATATAAGACATATAGAAAACAAGGGTCAAACCCACTTTATCAGAAGTACATTATCTATAAATGGATTTAAACACTCTGGTTCAAAGGCAGAGATTGGCAAGGTAGATTAAAAGTAGTGACATAACTATATCCTATCTACAAGAGACATGCTTTAGACTCAAGACACAAGTTAAAATAGAAGGATGAAAAAAGATACTATAATAGTAACCAAAAGAGAACTAGAGTGGCTATAGTAATATGAGGTGGGGGCAGGAAATAGACTTTAAAACAAAAAATTATTACTAGAAACAAAAAAATTATAAATGGTCAATCTGCCAAGGAAACAAAACAGTTATAAACATATATGCCTAACAGAAGAGTTCCAAAATAGATGAAGGAAACTGAAGGAAAAAACAGAAAATTCAACAATATGTGGAGACTTCTGTACCCCCACTGTTAATGAAGTATATAATAACAACAACAACAAAAATCAACAAGGAAGATGTTAGTATCATTAGTCATTAGGGAAATGCATTTTAACTATAATCCTTTACCAGTACATACTATTAACATGTTTTAAAATCAAAGGACAGGCCATGCCAAGTAAGAATTGCTGGTGGGAATGAAAAATCATATAATTGCTTGGACAACAGTTTGATGATTTCTCGAAAAGTTAAGCATATACATATCATGTAATCCATCATCAGACTCCTAGGCCCTTTCTACATAGAAAAAAGCCTGTGTTCATACAAAAGCTATTATACGAATGTTCCTAACAGCTTTATTTCTAATTGTCCAAATCTAGAAACAACACAAATGTCCATCAACAGAGGAATGAATGACCAAATTGTGGTCTTTCCATAAAATGGAATACTGTGTACTGTGTAGCAATAAAAACCAATAAACTACTGATGCACAGAGAATGGATAAATCTCCTAGGTAATTGTGCTGAGTGAAAGAAGCCAGACCAAAAAGAGGGTTCATAGTGTGTGACTTTACCTATAAAAAACTGTAGATAATGCAACTTTTTTTTTTTTTTTTTTTGACAGAAAGTAGGTCTATGCTTACCTGAAGCAGGACAGAGAGCATAGGAAGGAGAGAAAGAGATTTCAGATTAGAGAACATTTTGGGGGTAATGGACATCTTCACTATCTTGATTGTGGTGATGGTTTTATTGACAAATCCATATGTCAAAATTTATCATAGACTGTAGATAATTCTTATATATTATATGTCATTATACCACTTTTATAAATCATTTTCCTTCTTTAGTGGTGGAATCCTCAAGGTTGTTTAGATTGAAGTGCTTTTAGATTTGGCTGTGAAGTCTTTAGTGACTTGGGTGAGGGTCATTTCTGATAAGTGGAGCTTTTTCCTGTTAGTTGAATTGGAGGTAATTGCTGAAGGCTTTACTCATCCAACTATTTATTGAACACTCAGCCTTTGTATTTTTTCAGGATTCTTTATATAATTATGAATAGTATAATTAAGTTAATTAAAAAAATTTTCTCTTTGTTGTTCTGTTTTCCCCAGATTTATGTGGTTATTTGGAGGAAGAAGAGGAAAGTAGCACTGTTCAAAAATTTATAGACCATCTGCTCCATAAAGAAGTGGTGGATTCTGGGATGTTGGAAGATCTTGGAATGAAGGAAAACCAAGACAAGAAGCAGCAGAAGGATCCTCGTCTTACCATGGAGATGAGACATAAGCAGGTGGGAGGGAAAAACAAAATTAAAATGGATAACAGGAAGCAGTCTTTGTGTAACACATTTAATAAGCTTAAATAAAGATTTAGGCTTTATTATGAAAAAGGGTGCCATCTGTGGTTTGGTTAGAAAGAATAAAAATAAAATATAAGAACTTCAGAAGAAAAATAATTCTCATAAACTGAGGGTAGGAAACAATTTATTTAAGAAATAACCAAAATTAGAATAATTGATTTTGACCAAAAGAATGTTGAACTAAACTTTATTAGTTTGAACATGGTATTTCCTATTATAAATATGTATATTGCATTTGCTTTAATTTGATTTTTGAAGTGACATTAATATATTATCATGAATATTCTGGTGAATATTATAGGGATAATTCTTTTCTAGACAACTGAATTCACTCATTTTGTGATTATAATTTGAAAAGGAGGACAGATCGGAATTAAATCTAGTTCAGCTGTTTTGAATTAGAAAGGCATGCGGGAACTTTCCTTTTTCCAAAGTCAATAGTAGGTAATAAGGGAAAAGACTAGCAACATTTTTGAAGACGCTTCAGAGAATCAGAATGACCAAGTCTTTGTCATTTGTGCAGGAGTAAGGCTGAACTGGAATTTATATATGTGTGTGCAGTCTTTTTATAACACAGAATTTCTGGTTGCCAATTTAAATCATGAAGTTATGCCTAATCAGCACTGGGGCTGTTAGGGAAACAGGGGCCCACATACCATCCTGGTTTGGATGTGTGACAAAAAGGAGGAGAAAAGATTCAGTAAGTTATATGACCTTTGTATTGAAGTCTTATCATAGCTGGAGAGTAAGATAAGGGTAGAGTTAAGCAAAGCAGGATGGAAAAGATCATTCCTAAATTCATAACTAGTCAATTATCCAAAGAAGTGATAGGTTTAAAAAAGTGAATATGCTTATTCAGAAATACGTGCAAAGTTCATGTTTTTGGTCCAGAATCACTGGTGTATTAAATAAGGGAAATTAAAGAGTTGTAGTGTTACCTAAGGCAATAAATCACTGTTCTATTCTTCACAATATAGCCTCTAAAGAATACGCCTATTCTTTCTTGCATTTTAATTAGAATGCAGACAGAGCCAAAATAAAAACCAGTTGTGTGCACCTTGAATAATTCTCTGGGTGGGAGATCATTTCTAAATAAGAATCCAGAACTTGGAATCTGACCTAGTAGACCCAGGTTTTCCATGCTGGAGATCAATGGTTTGAGAGTCGTCTTCATCTGATTTCACGTAAAACTCTATTGGCCTTTTCCCAGTAAACAAATCAATTCCCCCTATTCTACCAATAAACAGCAGGGCTCTGAGCCAGAATATTTCAAACTGGTTATATTCTGAACTTCAAAATGTATTCTGAATTTTACAGCTCCCTTCTATCTGAAAGGCTACATTTCACCCTTGTTGTGTTCTAAGGTAAAGGAAAATCGCTTAAGACGTGAGAAAGAACTAGAATACCAGAGAATTGAAAAGGCCCTGAAAAAATCAGCTTTCCTGGAGGCTCAGTATCTGGTGCAAGAAGAGAAGAGAAGGAAAGCTCTGGAGGCCAAGAAAGAGAAGGAGGACATCCAAAGGGAGATGGTGAAGCTGCGGAGGGAGATACTTGAGAGGAGATGCACTGTGGAGGAAGCATGGAAACTGTAAGGCAGCCTGACAAGCTGTGTGGTGGTTGTCTGTGTAAGAAGTGGTTTTGGAAGTACTCTGAAGTTTGTGAAATGTGCAAATATTTCAATAACAAAACAAAAAGAAAAACCCCATGGGCTGGGGACCTAGCATGAACAAGGACCTGGGTTCATTCCCCAGTATGGCTGAGAAAGAGAGAGGGAGAGAAACAGACAGAAATCCCACTACTATATCATCTATTGCATCATTTTAACAAATTAACTAATTCTATTTTTCTGTTTCCTCCTGGTCTTGGCCCTGTTACATACTTAATTCCAACCATAAAGTACATCTAATTTGTTTTCCTGCTGTAATTAACACATTCTCTGAAGTCCTGAGGTTTGTATATTACTCCATAGAGGTCCTATACCATCCTTTATATAATGACCTCCTCCCTATCCTGCTAAGCATTTTGATTATTTAGATTTTTCACCAATATAATATTGCGATGGGCATCCTTAGCCTAAAGATTTTTTTATTCTTTTGAATTACGCTAGGAATGTCATTAGTGAGTTAAAAGGTATAGATCTTTTTATGGCTCTTGAAACATTGCCAAATTGCTTTCAAAATGGGTGGTACTTATTTACTTTATCACTGGTAAGTGGGGCAGTTAACCACACTTGTCAGTATTGGGGAGGTTCTCACTTTCAATACTTTTATACTTTCAGTAGGCGTTGTACAGATTAGTTTGCATTTCTTTGGTTGCATAATACCTTTAAGGTTGAACATGTTTCTTTATGTCTTATGCATGTTGGGTAATTATGCCTTGTCCTACTGTGCATTGCGTTAGCACCTTATTTTCTGATAAACATACAGAAAGTCACCTTGCTTTCACCGATAAAGAAAAAGAATATCTGAAAAAGAGGAAAATGAAAATAATCCTCACAGGATATAGTACTTTTATCCATCCTCATGTAGAAAATGAGCTTCAGTAAGTGAAATAACAAATGTATTTATTCTGAGAAATAACACTGATGCCTGAACTGCTGAAGTCTTGGAACAACGTGGCTAAAGTGACTGAAAACTCAAACTGAGAGGCCAGAAAGACCTATTAGATAATCCTTCCACCCCCATCAGCCTACACAATTTCCCCCTCCCCACCCGTGTTCTTGATTGCTCTCCTTCTACCCAATTTAAAACAGCTCAGCAGTGGATGTGTGCTTCACTTCTTCAAGTGCCAGACGCAGGCCTCCTCCAGATGCTGTCCCTTTCAGAAAGCAATCACCAGTGTTTTAGTGAGTTCTTTCTAAGGTCAACCCTGCTTTTCAGATTGTGCCCAAGCCCTGGAAAAACTAGGCTGACCTAAAATAAATTGTGAAAACAAGTAACACTTGATGGTAGCAGAATGCTCTGTTCACAATGGGTGCTTGACAAATATTCATTGACCAGTCATTTCTTATAAAAGTTAATAATCTTACCCATCATTACAATAAGAAAGATAACATCCTTTATTTCTAGGTGGATGAACTGATTTAAACTTTCCAGAAAGCAATTTGGTAATAAACAGGATGCCATAAAAATGGTATTATCTCTTGACCTGAAAACTCCAGTACTAGAAAATAATCTAAAGTCCAAAGATTTGTTTATGAAGATAATTAAAATAATGTTATTTATAATAACACATTAATAAATGTTGGAGAAATGATTAAATCATTATTGCACAATGAAGCAGGACTGACATGTTATCAGTGTTTATTTCTGGGTAGAAATATGGGCGGCTCTTAGGCTGTTCTCATTTTTCACAATAAGCAGATGTTACTTTCATAACAGAAACATATTTTAAAAATTCAGATCCATGGTATTAAAACCATATTCTTTAATGCCTACTATTCCCTGCCTCTAACCATTTAATATAACATTATTATTGAATTAGTTATTTGGCAAGAATAAGTAAGATGTTATTATTGGTAAGGCTTCTTAATTTATTTGTAAGTATCCTGAACTTCATTGTCTAGTTTTAAAATATTTCCTTCAAGATACTTATTAATTACAAAGGGAAAAATAATTTTATACTTACTTAATACAACTTAATCAAGTGAAACAGGTTAATATCACCAGTAATAAGACATAATATTGTGTGCCCTGTTTATGCTATATAAGAAGGAATGTGGGCTGGGGTTGTAGCTCAGTGAGAGAGTGCTTGCCTAGCATGCATGAGACACTGGGTTCAATTGGTAGCACCATATACAAATAAATTAGTAAAGATCCATTGGCAAATAAAAAGATTTTTAAAAAAAGAAGGAATGAGAGAATGTCTGTATTCAGGCATCCCTCTCCATTTGAATTTCCACAACTGTAAAGTGAAGTTCCAGAAAGACTAGATGACTTGTCTGAGTTTTCTCAGCTGGTTTGTGCCCAGAACCTAGATTCTTGCCTAGGTGCTGTCTCTATCATCTCATTCGTAGTATATACTTTATACACATATCTTTGTAATTAACTATGCCCCAATAAAAAAGCAATAGCTGTGAGCTTTCTTGAGTTGGTGACTGAAAGAGGGAATGTCCTAGATGAAGAGAAATAGAAGGGGTGGCAGTGAGAAAGAGGATGACAGAAAGATGAGTAACAACGTTATTTAGAAATTCTGGTTACTTACCTAAAGGCCTGTCCTTGTTATTGAATTCTACTTTTTTCCTAGAAAACTTATAACTTCTTGAATTCTACTTTTTTCCTAGAAAACTTATAAAAGCTTAGTAGCTTTCTTACTTGAGAATCCTTTTTACCTTCTAACATGAAGAGAGAGAATACATTAGAGAATACTTAGTAGTTATTTACTCTCGGGTTTTCATCAGAGTATGGCTCGATGTTAAACTGAATAAAAATATTTTACAAAATAATCTATAGAACTTTCTGTTTGTTAAAGTACTTTATAATTTTATTTCATTTAATCTATATTTTATAAAGGACTAAGACTCAAAAAAAATCACCCTACTATGTAATTTTAGAGCCACATCTCAAAATATGTATCTGCAGTGCTCATTCCACCTCAGGTTGTAATTACTCATTATACATATGTAATTCTCTTATACATATATGTATTTTTAAATTGTTATTAATAGAGAGAAGAAAAAGCAAGATGAAAATTCTCAAAAGAATCCAGAGAAAGGCGTGTTTCCAAGTGCTCATATTCTTTTGAATGAAGAAAAAGTTGCAAAAGAAAAAAAAAGGAAACTCAAAGAGCTATTAATTCAAACTTTTAAGGAAAATCACCAGGTAGGAATTATAGTGTCTCTTTATTTGGCTTTTTGTAGTATAAATGACAAGGTCCATCAGAGATGGGATAAAGTAAATTCCAAGCTCATGAAAAAGACTCATCCTAACTACCAAAATTACCCACACCGTTTGTTCTATGTTGTCCAGCTGACCTGGGACATGAAGTGGTGCATTGGTCCCCACTTCTAGAGCTATTCTTTTTATACTGTAGGGAGCCTAGGTGAGATCCTACGAAACTGGCTGATAAATTTAGGACTCTTTTCTCAATCCTCCTTTTCAAAATATCTTTTAACTACATAGGTAGCTCTCTGGTAATTTTTGAAAGTTTCACTTCTACCTTAATATTTTCAAGGACCACTGTGGCTGGGTTATTCAGAAGATAAAAGAATTTGACCTTTTGTTAGGTCAAATCCCAAAGTAATGACACCTTTATGTTTGTTTTTTCTTTCTAATGGTCTACATTTTATTTTACATTTTCTTCTTTTCACTTTCTCTTTTTGTACAAATAACTGCCAATTTGACGTTGACAATTGAGTACCATTCTTTTCAATGCTGGACATCTGATAAAAGTGTGAATTTAAAACTTATTACATTTCACATGAAATAAATTACTTGACATATTTGCAAATGAGTCCGTTGGGTGAGAAAAGATAAATATATATAGTATATATAATTTTTTTCCCATCTCCTACAACACTCACCCCAGTGCCTTAGGTATTGCTGAAATGCAGTGAAAGTTAATAGAATGAACATGTGAATGAGCAGATCTGATTTAAAAAAAAAAAAAAAGAATGGTAGTAAGATTTTGAGGAATCTTGATAAACATAGGGATAGACTTATAAGGGCACCAGGAATCAGTAATAGAAATTTGAATATAATATAAGTAACTAAGATATGAGGAAAAAAACAAAGTAGCATAAGTGAATTTTAAAAAAATAAGACATTTATTTGATGGCAGTGTTTTGGAATGATGGACAGGAAGCCATAATTATTCAGATATTGAACAACAAAAATTTGATCAGTTTTGGTTTCAAATAGGGAATTGTCGTGGGAAGAAATGTTAAAAGTTGGGGTTAATATTTTAAGAAAGATTGTCAAAACTCAGGTGTGTATCTCTGCATCTGAATCTTACCCTGTCATTTAAGACCTTGACATTTTTTAAGAGAACTAACTGGTCAGGCATTTTTGTAGAATGTCTCTCAATTCTGCATATTTGTGAGACAGATGGAGTTAGTGTGACCTACTGTAATAATAGGTAAGATTTCTAAGGGCAATGGGAAGAGAAATAACTATTAAGGTGATCATGTTGAGAAGCCAGAAAGAAAATGTGCCCAACCAATGAGAAGTGAATATGACATGTGTTCCCTAAAAACTAATTTAAAAAATGTATTGAAATAAGAAGTCATATATGTTTTAGATGGAACTGCTGTATATGAATGTTAGACTCATAGACAGTATTATAAAATTAGTAGTCCATCTCAGACAGATTACTTGGTTTTAAAAGGATTTGTCAATGTGTTTAAAAAGGAAAAATGACAAATCATGAATAAATTATCTCCACTTTGCAGCAGATTCTGCTTGATTTTTTCCTATACTTTATTATTTTTAAGATTTTATTTTGAGATAAATTTTTGGCATACAGAAAAGTTGCAAAAATAGTACTGAGTTCTTGAATACCCTTCACCCAGCTTTTCTCAATGTTAAAATCTTACATAAGCATAGTATAATTATCACAACTGGGAAATTAACACTTTTATAATACCATTTTGATACCATTAATTAAACAATAGACCCCCTTAGAATATCACCAGTTTTCCCACTGATGTCCTTTTACTGTTCTAGGACTCAAACCATGAATCCATATTGCATTTAATTATTATCCCTTAGTTTCCTCCAGTATGCCATGACAATTCCTCTCTTATCTGCTTCCCCCCACTCCCGCCACCAGTACTGGCAATTGAACCCAGGGGTGTTCTACCTCTGAGCTACATCCCCAGCCTTTTTTATTTTATTTTGAGACAGGGTTTCACTAAGTTGCCCAGGCTGGCCTCAAATTGTGATCCTCCTAAGACACTGGGATGACAGGTGTGTATCTCTGCATCTGAATCTTACCCTGTCATTTAAGACCTTGACATTTTTTAAGAGAACTAACTGGTTAGGCATTTTTGTAGAATGTCTCTCAATTTGCATTTTCTGATATTGTCGCCTGCTTAGAATGAGATTATATTTTTTTAAATATTTCTACTTGAAAGTGATAATTGTGCCTTTCTCAGTGTATCATATCAAGGAGTACATAATTATTGATGTTACTTTGATCTCTTGGTTTAATGTGTCTCTTGGACTTCTCTATTGTAAAGTTACTATTTCCCCTTTCATAATTAATAAATGTCTCATAAGAAATAATGAAAAGGTATGTAAATATTCTGTTTCTCCTTAAAATGCTCATCCATTAATTTTAGCATCCTGTGGTGGATCCTGCCTATAATCATTATTAATGTGGTATTTATCAATGGTGATTTTGTATTCCCTCATTTCTCCTAGACTTTTTAAAATTCTTCTAGAAGGAACTATCCAACTCCCCATTTATTTGTTTATGCATTTATTCATTTTATTTAGTATAGACTGATCACTATTTATTTTATTCTGAGTTATAACCTAATATTGTTATTAACTTTAATATTTAAGTTGTTCCAACTTTGGCCTTTGGATAATCTTATAGACTGGCTCCTTTGCCCTTTCAATGTGCTTCCATCCTTTTCTGAGCACTTCCTTTCTTTATGGCACTACAAGATATTCCAGGCCCATCTTCTATTTTCCTGGCATGAGTCCTGAAATTGTCCACTTCTACACAGAACCTTTTACTGGAGAAGGGTCTTTAGAAACCAAGCTCCATACGCTCGCTGCTGTTGGGGTATCATTGTTTCTAGGCCCTCTCAGCAGATAGGGCTAAGCAATGTTTGCTTGTAAGTACATTAACCCATGCATACATGCACCTTCTGTTTATTTCTGTGTATATCTGTATACATGTTAAAATCCATTAGCTCCTACTTAAACCTTTACAACACAGGGAGTAATTTCGTTCTTGCCCCTTTTCTTATTTGTAACTTCTGTTTTATCTGACGATATATTAAGTAATTGTGAATTTATAATGATATTTTATTCACTTTTTTTATTGGTGCATAATAGTTGTACATAACAGTGGGACTTGTCATAATGATATTTTCAATGCAAATCTTGCACCCAGGTTTCAGTGTAGCCTTTCCCTCTTGCTGATTTGTAACTTCTTTCTCTGGCAATGAGACACCCAGTTCTCATTATGCACATTCTATTTACTTAGTTTAATACTAGTTTACTATAAATCTAGTTTCAGAATTACACCACTATGGAAGCAAATGTACTACTATATAGTGTATATTTGTACAGTTATTTTTGTTTTTAGCTTACAATATTTAGTCACAATATTATTTTCCAGAGTTACTTAGGTTAGTTCATTTCTTCCCCTTGCCCTTCACTGTGAAGAGCTATTCATTTATACTATGAGTAATGAACCTCTAATTTAGATTTCCCTAATGTATATGGGTATAACTGAGACATGGTGAAAGTCCATCTACCAAACGCCTCACACTTTTACATAGACTTGGCTGGACAGTCCTGATAAATGCCGCTGGAGTAGGCAGGCCCTCTGGGCTCACTATGTTGGTCTCAGTCCATATTCATAGCCTGGTTCTGAAGGAGACTAAAGCTTCCCTTGGGTAGTGAAACTGTATATTCAGCAGTCTACATATGGATTAAAAAGAGTAACATGTCTAGGTGACTTACCCTGAACACCTAGACAACTGGATGCTCTCATCAGTGCCCTCAAAACGTTTCACTGGAATGGCTGTATAGAATTTTTGGAGGATGACTTTAAAGAATGCATTTCTAGTAGTTGTTCTGGTTTAAGTTTCCTTTCATTCCTGTAATTCTGTGTGTGCTTTGACTCTGGATTTTATTTGCCCCCCCCAACCCAATGAAATCTTAATATCTCATTTGGGCCATGTTATTTATTGGGAGAGCCTCAGAAATAGTGAATGCTCTCTTACCAAAATACAAGTTCAGGTGCAGCACTCTTCATGCATCTCTCCTGCCCATTTCATTGCCAGGCCTTTCCCTTGTATCAGAAACTTCTGTTTTTGTGTAGAAATGTTCCACTTCCAGCCTATCCTAGTTTCTCTTTGATCTTGTAAAATCTCTTAGGGAGATTCAGCAACCCATGTGTCACTGCTAATTAGCAGAGACAACAAGGGATTAGCTGTGAAATTCTTACAGTATTTGGAAAGTGGGCTTCTTAATTCTCACTCTATTCTATAATACATTTTTGTTTTTTTAAGAAGATTAGGAACTCTATAAACTTTCTTGCTTATGAAAGTTGGAGAGAATAATGAAAGATGGGATAACACTGACCTAAATCTTATTTTTCTGGGTGGAGGGAGATTTTGATTTGCTGATTTGGTTAGAATTTTCTATTAGAAAGTAAGATGATAATGACTCAAAGAAATCATTGTTGATGGTTTACTACAGCACAGCACCTTCCAAAAGCCCACCCCAAATTAAACCAATGAAGCTTAGAGATGAATGGAAAAGAAGCTTGCATTTTTTCCTGACAGGATGATGAAAACTGTAGTTAAGTAACTCATTTATATAGCATGATTCCTTTTCAGAGATCTTGGTTTTATCAGAACTTCCTACACACCACTGAAGCAAAACCATTTCTGAACTGACACATAGCAACCATCCTTTCAACAGTATGTATATTTGAGGAGGGAAATGAGGGGAAAACCTCTTTGCAAATAAAACTGAAGAAACAAATGCCAGCACATATAAGAAGAAGATGGTAATTCATTTAACTCTCCCCCCCAGGTTCATTGCCAAGGGCAATGTGTGGCATACATTTTGGGATGCATTGAAGCATTATTATATATTACTTTATATAGCCAACTCTAGAAATTTTCCAACTACAATTTCATCTATTTGGGCAAGAAGGTTGCTTGTTTATTTTTTTTTATTTTTTTATTTTTTTTTTTTTTAATAATGGAAAAAGGATAATTTTTTTTTTTTTTTTTATTTTCTCTCATTTATTTTTTTTTTTTATTTACTTATTGATTCATTGAACACAAATGGAGTACAGCTTTTGTTTCACTGTTTGTACACAAGGTAGAGTCACACCATCTGTGCATTCATGCATGAACACAGGGCAATGGTATCTGTCACACGCTTGTTTATTTTGATGTTGTTCTGCCTTTCCTCATCCTATGACTAACCCAGATCTCTCAGAAGTTCCTATTCTTAAACATGGGGTTATTTTATTTATTTATATATATATATATTTCCTAAAATATATATATATTTATATATATACATATATATGTGTATATATATATTTTTTTGAAAAAAGCACTGATTAAAATTTGCTTTTAAAATTTGAAAAAAGGGCCTTTGGCATAAATGAAGTCTGTTCTCTGAAGTTTTACAGAGTAGAATATCTTTTTCCCTAAACACTAGACACTTGAGGTGAATATTCATAAGGATCTTGAGTGGGTGAGGAACAAATGACATCATGTCATTGTCTTACTGTCAGACTACCCTGGGAGTGAACCAAGCATTTGTCTGATATATTTTGAGGTAAGCTCTGTTCTTGAAATAGTTCGTGTGTGTCTGTGGTGGAGAAGGTTGGGCAGGGATGAGGGGTTGTTGTGGAAGAAATTCTTGAAGGGAAAGAGAAAGAGAAGGAAGCTGCAGGTCAACTTTCCCTAAAGATGAAACTGTCTTGAGAACTGGTCCAGGCTATGTGGAGAAAGGAGCCCTATCCTTATTGTAATCAGGTTGTGGGTTTGGTAAGGTCCTCCTTCTCTAAAGGAGGCTAGAGACATCTATTGGTTAAGCATTTACTATAATGGTGAGACTAAGAAATTGCTGCCTGAAATTGTACTACTTTTAGAGTGAAACAGAGTAAGTATTAGATAAATACAGCAATATTGTTGATTGAAACTTCTTAGCAGAATTAAGAAGAATTTACAAAACGTCCTTATGTTACTGGTACATATTGACACATTTATGGGTAAAATGATATAATGTCTGATGTCTGGGATTTATTTTTAAATACTCAAGGGAAAAAAACGGTGGTGGGAGACAGACGGAACATGATTGGCAAAATGTTGATAATTTTTGAAGCAGAGTGAAGATTTATTCTTTTGTTCTACTTTTGGATATGTTTGTTAAATTTATGTAATAAGAGCTTTTTTTAAAAAAGAAGTTTAAAAGAAGAAGGAGAAAAATTTAAATACAGAAGTTTCACACAGCCATGATAGTTAAAAGTTTGAGTCTCTAGGCTTTTGTATGGAACCCAACAGCAAGTCCAGGGCTTAACATTGTGTTCTGGGAACTGAGTTAGCTCCTCTAATGTAATTAGCTATAGAAATGTATATGGTTGTGGGTGGAGTGATGCCATGATTTCTTCTCTATTCTTTGGGGCAAAATTATGAAAATCAGGAACAGGATGGATCACAGTGTGCTTCTTTTCTTGCCAAATTCAGGGCTAGTCCTTCCCACTGGAAATTTATTTTGCCATGGTGAAGATCCTCCTCTACCCAAAGCCACGGCTATTTGTAACATCTGTGGGGCCTATTGCTTAGCTACAGTGGCCCTCAAAAGGAAGAAGAGAAGTTGGGGAGTGTTTCTGTTTGTAGCAATAGAATGTCTGTCTTTTGGGAATAGGAGCAACAGGAGTTACTTGGAGGTGAGGGGTGGGGTGGCTTCTTCCTGACATTTGAGCCTTGGCCAGCTCCCCTAGACCACTAGTTGCACCACAGTTAGTTCCATTCAGTGAAAATAAATTGTAAACTTGTTGACATTTTTGTCCTCTTTACAATTCATTGTTTATTTTTCCATGACGGAGAATTTTGATGCAATTATCACTGAGCTTTCTGACAAAAGGGAAATAGCTGAGGAATTTTGATGAGTTATCCACTTCATTAATCAGAACAAGCATCTCTAGTGACAGGGTTAGAATTACAATGAAGATTAGATAGCAAATTGCTGTTCCACCTAACGTCAATCATTCGCAGTGACAGCAGTGTGATTACACTTCAGGGAAGAGCTTTTCTTGCCAGCAGAATGAGGGCAACTCCAGTGCAGGTAATAAATTTAGCAGGGCGAGCTGTCATTTCTTCTCTTGAGTGGAATCCTTAACAACCAAATGATGTCTTGTGGAAGATTTTGAGGGGAGGAAAGCATTTCACTTAAAACATTCTAAATTTCACATTGTAGTATTTTGTTTTAAAAATTATTATAGATATGTACTTAGGAACAGCTCATCCCTACAGTGATTTTTGGTACTTCTTTTACTTATATCAAGTCTTAGTTATCAGAGTTGCTGATAAAGAGATGGTAGAAGTTAGGAAATGAATATATAACTATATTTGAGAATGCATCAAAAAAATTTTAAATCTCATACAGAAAGACAGTAGGAAAGAAATGGAAAGAAATCAGTCTAGTTAGCTGGTTAAAATTTTAAGGTCTCCTGGTTTAAATGGGATATATTTCTCTTTCAACCTGGTTATGGTGTTAAATAATAGTTCTGTTTCAAAGAACAATGACATAGAACATGATTGTAGTACTAGAATGTAGAACTGAAAAAGAGAGGCAGACCTGGAAGCAGCAGAGTTAGGTGGGGGAGGGAAGAATAGAGAGAATAAATGAATCATGTCAGCAGAAGTATGCCACTTCTTGTCTCTTCGAAATAAAAACAAGGGCTGAGAGTAGATTCCTTTCCCAAGTATATTCATGGGACTCATGTTTACCTGAATAATGTTTGCTGTGAATCAAGAATAATTAAGAAGCTACTTTTGATTTGTACTTTATTTCTTTTTATTTAAATTTTAATAGGATTGCTTTTATGAGCAGGCAAGAAAAAACTAGCAGCAAGTCAATTTCAGGAAAACAGTTGCTCTGTGAGTCTGTCACTTTGCTGCTGTTAACTTCTGTGTCATGAAACTGAATAGACCTTTAAAACTGATTTTGCTCTTGAAGTCTCAACCTAGGTATTTTTAAATAAATATGTTGACTAAAGGATTTATAAACTCCAATTTTTTTCCCTCCTAAGTTCAGATAAGCTTCTAACCAGTGCTCTTCTACCATGTTAAGGTATATAGACAGTTTTCTTTCATTACAAAAGCAGCAAAGAATTTGCCCTTCCTTTTTAGGATTGGCTCATTACCAAATAGATTAATCAGGATAACAGAATGTTTCAGTTCTAGTCTCAGGTATAACACTTTCTATTCCTCTCTCCACTGGATAACTCAGGTATACCACTAACTCTTTACTTTGTGAGTTGTCATTGGACCTTTCTCTACCTGAAGTTTTAACTTGCTAAGGTAGATCATAAGAATATTTTCAATTTCTATTTTGTCATGATCTAAGAATGAATAAAATTACACATGTATTAAAGGTAAAGGGCTGAGGATATAGCTTAGTGGTAGATCACTTGCCTAGCATGCATTTGGCCCTGGGTTTGAAGACTACAAAAGTAGAAATCATAATAATAATACATGGAAATTGCTTAAGCTTTACAGAGAAAACGACTGTAAAAATCCAAAGATACTACTAATAGTGTTATTGTCTAGGTAGATTATGTTTGTACTACTTCATCATTAAAAATAATCTAAGAGTCCAGGCACAGTGGCACACACCTATAATCCCAGTGGCTTGTGAGGCTGAGTCAGGAGGATCACAAGTTCAAAGCCAGCCTCAGCAAAAGTGAGGCACTGAACAATTCAGTGAGACCCTGTCTCTAAATAAAATACAAAATAGGGCTGGGATGTGACTCAGTAGTCGAGTGCCCTTGAGTTCAATCCCCAGTACCAAAAAAAAAAAAAAAAAAGAAAAAGAAAAAGAAAAAATAATCCAAGAGTTAAAATTAGAGATAGTTATGCATAGAATATTTTACTTAGTCATTCAATAAGAATCTCTTGGGCTGGGGATATAGCTCAGTTGGTAAAGTGCTTGCCTTGCAAGCACAAGGCCCTGGGTTCAATCCCCAGCACCACAAAAAAAAAAAAAAAAAAAAAAAGAATCTCTTAATCTGGTAAAAAGACATACATTATTTTCTTTTGACCGTGTCAAATGCCAGCATCGTTTTTTATGCTGTATTTTGTGAGATAAGAAACAATGAAAAAAAGCATATCCCCTCAACCTGGCAGCTGGTCTGTCTTCTCCTTATGATTTAAAGGCATATCCTGTATTCAGCAAATCGACTTTTCTCCCTCCCTTCCTCCTTTCCTTCCTTTTTTCTTAATTCTTTTCTTCCTTCCTTCCTTCCTTCCTTCCTTCCTTCCTAAGATCTCAGATGAAGGTCTAGAAAATGTACCCTCATTTGACATAATGACAAGGGAACTTTTTTTTAAGTTTGCCATGGTTTTTCCCAGTGAGAACGTATAATAAAGAGTATCGTGTATTTTTACAAAGAAGGAAGCAGTAAATAGGCTGGCCCCGCTGAAGTCTTTGAAGGTGGTATCAGGCATCACTCATATTTTCCATAAAGTCACTTCCTATGAGGTCACCTCCTGTGTTAGTCTCCCCACACTCAGATTTGCCCTTCCCATTTAGGGACTTCCTCACTTCTCTCAGGAGGCTCACAGTTTATTGGAAATCAGTGAACTGGTGATTATGACACAGTGTGACAAGTTTTTTGACTGAAGAAAGCATAGATGGCCTTGGGAACACAGTAGGTGGGCTGTTACATTTGGGGAGAGGGTTGGTAATAGAAGAGCTTTCTGAGAGAGGTAACTCCTGAAGTAGTCAGGCATAAAGAGGACAAAAAAGAATAGTGGAAAAATTAGCATGAACATAGATAGTAAACTGAAATAGAATGGTTGGTATTAAAGCTAAGAACTGAAAGGAAGGAACATAAATTTTGTTGTAAAGATGGAATAGATAGATAAGAACTAGGTTGCAGTGATTTTGTTAGGACCATGAGTAAGGTGCTACTCTGAGGACATCCTTTGGGTTAGTAGACCTTGTCTAAGTTGCTGTCAGATACACATATGGTCTCTCTAGACCTCTTCACTGAAGTCTAACGTGGTCACGAATAGCCCAGCTAAAATAGTTGCTTTTAGGTATCTTGTCCTCAGGGACAACAGTATAGGACTTCAGTGGTGCCAGTAACAGAAATGAATTAAATGGTTGACATTTTAAGCTCCAAGACAGCCTGGCAGTGTAAATCATCTCGGAAGCAAGTCTTTCATGGTTCTCAAGCCCCTTAGTTCTTGTCTTAGATATTACCTATGTCTCCAGCTTCTCATAGGACTAGTCCCTCACAATGGAAATTTGGAATTTTTGTTTAAGCTGTGAGGCTGAGAACACTTCAGTTGCATGACTTGAATATTTCTCATTACTATAAGCATAAAAGAGCTTTTCTTTGTTCTCTTCCATCAAGATCACAGTTTCTAGATTTGTTAGAAAAAGTGTGAGGGGAAAATCTGAGGAAAGGGCTCTCAATGCTAAATATTAGAAACACTTGCACTCATTAGTGGTGATTTTCCAAATATTTCCACTGCAGTGTCAAAAACGATATTTCTCTGCCTGGCACAAGCTGATTCTTGATCATAGGATTAAGCTGGGGAAAGCTGGGACCTTGTCTGACTGGAAGCTCCAACTGAAGGTCCTGAAAGCCTGGAGAGACTACACAAGATCCCAGAAGTCGGAGAGGGAGAATCAAGCCTTGGAAAATGATCTTAGAGAAGAAAACAGGTACCATTACTTATACCATGAAAATTCTTCTAGTGTGTTTATCTAAGGCATCTTTTTCTTCTGAAGGATCCAGAAATAAATTCTAAAAATGCTGCTCACTAGAATCATCTTAACTACATATGAAATTTGGTAATTAGTTTTTCAACTAGAAATTTAAGTGAAAATTACAAGCAAACAAAATATTATTTGATTCAAGTGTACTAATGTACCTAATTTTCATTCTTTAAAGGAAGCAGGTATTAGACTTTTCCCTAATGCTAATGTAGCCACATTGCACCTTGGACCATCTTACACTTCAGAACAGGGAGTTTGATTTATATGCCAATAATTCTCATTGATAGAAATCACTGTCTGCACATAGAATGTTAATTAAGGACACAGGGAACATCCATCTGTGAGGGCCAACCTGCCAAGAGTGATTCCTCCCACTCTGTCTTTTGTTCCACACCTTATTTAGAGATTTTTAATGCTTTTATATTAATTCCCTCTTATGCTTGTAACAAGCACAAGAAACAAAATTTATCTTTAAATGAAGCTTTCTTTATTCCATCATAAATTAAATACATTTTCTTCTCATTTCTGAGTTCATCTTTGCACTCTGTCTGTTTGTTTGTTTGATGGTGCTGGGTATTGAGCCCAGGTCCTCACACATGCTAAGCACATGCTACATGCCACATGCTCTGCCACCGAACAAGACCTCACTGCCCCTCCCCCAACTTCATCAACTTTGTATTCTAGAATCAATATCATAGATATAGAAGGAACCATCTGTTTATTTGGGGGATGCATGTTCTTATGTGTAAGAGGTGTTTAATGTTCTCCTGGCAACTTTGACGTTCATTCAGAATGAAATGTGGAAGTAGTGTTACATAGAAAGGTACGGTGCCCCCTGGAGCTGTGCAACCTTGTGACGGCATCAGGTCCACAGGAGACCGGCATGTGCCCCTACGTAGTTATATGGGGAACACAAGATCTAGAGACAGTGCAGGTGTTGAGCTGTATTGCAAACAGAGGAATACATACCCTTTTGCTGCTAAGAATGTGGCAGAGGGGAGTGTTGCTGTGGCCAAGGAGGCTCCTTAAGAGTGCCAGGAAAAACTTTGTCAAGAAGGTAGGTTCTGTGTGGTAAACACAATGGTTCTAAGTGGGTGGTGGCATGAAGTATAGTCGTCTGGATTGAATGGAGATCATTAAGCATGTAGTTGTCATCAGTTTCTGAATATCTTTAAATGCCAGAACAAGGTAGGTCTTCTTTAATAATTAAGGTGAATTCTTGAAGTTTTTTCTTTTTTAGTAAAAGGGTGTCTTAGTCATTTCCCTTTTCTGCAGTATGCTGGGTGAAATCTTCAGTGTGGTGGGGGTGGGGGTAGGGGGTTGAGGGAAGACAAGTTAGTGTAGGAATCTCTCCTATAATTTGTTTCCAGAATCTCAGGGCCTAGTGATTGATATAAGGAATTGAGACAGTTGCTTACTGAAAAATGAATGATGGCAGGATTTGTTGGACAAAGTAGGCAACCTGGAGGTGTTATAATGTGGAAGCAATGTGAGTGAGGGCATAAAGTGAATAGAAACTGAGATGGCAAAGTTAAAAGCAGACTGTGAGATTTACATGCTGGAGGAAACTTGTAGAAGAAAAATCTGGAGAATTTAGGATTCCATTCCAATTAAACTGTTTAAATATAAAAGCACTAAATGGGGATTTCATAATAGCATGACGTGCCAATTTTTTTTAAAAAAAGATCTTCTCAGAACTTTGCATCTTATATCTGTGAATTATTTTCAGGTGTCTATTTTTAAATGTTCAGAATGGGTACCAATTTTTTTATAACCACCAGAGTTAGAAAATATTTAACTTATAATAATTTTTTACTACAAAGCTTTAGAACAAAAAATATCCTAGATCAAGAAGGCACCTTAAGAATTGTCTGATCTAGCCTCTCATTTCACAGATGATGAAAAGAAGGCCCAGAAAGAATAAGTGTCCCTGCCAATTCCAAAGCTAAGAGTAGCTAGTCCAGGACTACAGCCCTATCTTTTTGATTCTGAGTCAGATGCTTTTTTCTATATCACACTGTTAAAATAAATAGTGTCTAGTCTAGGTTGTGATTCCCTGATCAGCCATCTTTTTCAACTGTTTTGCAATTTAGATTATAATACATAATCTAATACATAAAAACAGGTCATCCTAGAAACATGAGAAAAAAGGAGCTATTCTACCTAGATTTTCCTTCATGCCACTTTCCTCCAAATTCCTGGCTCTCAGCATTTATAACAAGTTCATCATTATAGAAACTTAACTCTTACCACATTGACAAAACACATTGACTTGGGGGCCCATCCCCTAAATGTTCTTGAGATCATTTATTGTATCTGTTATTCAGATCTTAGCTGAGTCCTCATCCTCCATCTCCAGTTCCCACATTGGTTTTGTCCCCTGAGGTTTGCTCTCACTGGCCTTGTCCCTTATGCAGGGCTTAGCCTTGAGGCTTTTTTTCTATTCCTCACACTTTCTCTCTGAAACAACAGAAATCCTTCTCTTATTCGTACTTTAGCAACCATCTTTTCTTATTGAGCCTGTGCTCAGAGTCTCACCTCTACTCCAAGGGTTCATTCATTTCTTTCTTCTAAAAATGCATCTTGCTTTCCCTAATAGGAATTATGGACACTATTTTTATCTATCCCTTTTCTTTTAAAAGTAGCTATTATAACTAATGGTATATAAAATTTCAACATAAAATCATAACACAATTTCCACATTAACAAATATTTCCAACCCCAAGGATTAATTTCTCTAGGTAATGAAACAAAATTCTAGTATTTACAAACCTTTGACATGATAATATTGAAATTTGAACTGTACTTTCAGTTTCCTTAGCAGGCTTTGCAAACTGGTTCCAGATCTTCCGTTCCTCCTCTTTCCCTTCCTCCCTAAATTTACAGCCAGATCTAGAGAAAGCTAGGAAAAAACAGGATTTGTTTTCAGCATTCTCTGCCAACCCTTCTTGAGCCCTGCTTCCCACATTTCTCAATCCTTTCATTAGAAGTATCTCTGCCCTTCCCTGTATTTACCTCCACAACCTCTTCAGTCTTGCCCTCTCTTGCACAGGTGTCCTGGCCTTGCCTGGAGCATGCTTTTTGTCTCTTTGTCCTGCAAGCCCCTTACTCTTGTTACTGTAACCCTCAATTGTCAGGCATTCTTCATTTCCAGCACTCCTAATTTCAGCCTTCTTTGGGAAAATCATTTGTGGAGTGCCTTTGTTGATCATGTTCAATTGTCCTTTCCTCTTTGCTCACCTGGGTACCCAGGTGAGTGCCCAGAAGCCACACCAGCTTCTGCAACTGATAAACCTCCTGATATATCTATCAGAGAGGCAGGAGGACTAGACTTGTATTCCTTGGCTCACTTTAAAAATTCTTTAAAACAGAATTGCCTTATATTCCACTTTTCCCCTGGGGGCTGCCTAGTGCATTATTGAATGCATTAGCTTGCTCATTCCTATTCCTGCTGAACCTGCTCATCCCAAATGCAGCTGTTCTTGTCACTGCTGCTTTTATGTCCTACACCAGATTTCAGCGCTCAATCACATTACTAGTGTATGTGTTTTATGTTTTCCCATTCCCTTTTTAAAAAATTCAAGACACTTTTTAGACATGATAGTCTTGCCCTGAGATAGCATTATTACCTTATGTGTGAATTTTGTTTTATATTTTCAGATTCTTTTTTCTTGAATTAGATTCTGAAAATAAAGTTTTTTTAGGTTAGGCAATGTAGGGCTTATTGACACCATTTCTGAGGATGAGTCTATAGCTTAGAAACTTTCAGATGCTTGCCTGTGTCCCAGATCTGGGTAGTGTTCTTCTGACTTCTAGGTTCTAAATTATGCACTTCTCACTAAGTATCATTTGAGGTGTGGATCCTGGGTAGCACAGTTCACACATTCCTTTTTAAACCTTTTGTGTTTTATGTCCTTAGGTCTACAGAGACAGCCTTTCTCTGCATGCCTGCATGCAGTTATATAATTGTGATGATCAATTTATATACTCTTGCTAGAAATTTTCTGATTTTAGCTTGCAAGCATATTGGGACAGGCTGTTTTCCATAAGAGAGCTCTGCCCTTCATCTAATAATTATCTGGAAACTATGTCTGAAGCCATTTCTTTAGGTGAAGTTACTCAAGTAAATTGCATATGACTAAGGTTTTAGGAAATTTGGGGGTTTTGTTTTGTTTTGTTTTAGAAATATTAATGGTTTTAGTGTTATCTTTTAAATAAAAGTGTAGAAACTGGCTTGTGTGGAACATCATTACTCTACTAAAATGAAGTGCAAGGCAGCAGGAGTGGAATCAGCCTTGTCTCTAGATTCCTAGCTTCTCTGCTTCTGTCCATCCATCTGATCCCACAAATATAGGCATCTTAACTACATTTTCAAATCTCCTATATAACCATGGTAGAGTGCACTCTAAGCACTACAGTGAACGTGCATTTTTTTACTTTTTTTTTTTTTTTTTTTACATTTTTAGTCTCATTGTAGTTACGGAAATGTTCTTCTCTTTGCCTTATAGTGTCCAAATAATCTTTTCCCTGACAGTCAAATCCCCAGTGCTGATTTTGGTTGTTTATGCTGTAAAAACAAGAAATTAGCACATCAGGTAAATTTCACACTCTTCCTTCCTGAGCAGATTGATGTAAATTGAATTTCACATTAATCAGAGCAACATACTTCTATCCTGTGGAAATTTATGATTTTTTACTCACTTAAAGCAAGTATTAGGGCTGGGGTTGTGGCTCAGTGCTTGCCTAGCATGTGTGAGGCACTGGGTTCAATTCTCAGCACCACATATAAATAAAACAAAGGTCTATCAACATCTACAAAAAATTTAAAGAAGAAGAAAGAAGGCATTATTGGGCTTTTTTGTTTCCTATTTATACAATGATATTTTTAGAGCTTTGTTCTTACCTGCATCATTATCTAGTTTATTATTTTTATTTCTTCTAAAATTTTTAATTCAAGTTTATTCTCTTGGATACTTTTTCCACTAAAATAAAATATCATACACAAATGTTTATTATAACCTACTGTATACTTTTGTTATAAAAACCACCAATCGTGAAGTGTTTTTTGATTACGTATCATCAATGCATTCTAAAGACCAATTAGATATAATGAAATATGCTGTTAGATGTCTTAGCTGGTTTTCTGCTGCTATAACAGAATACCACAGACTGAATAATTGATAAACAATAGAAGTTTATTTGACTCATGGTTTGGGGGCCTTGAAAATCCAAGAGCATGGTACTAGTATCTTGTCTGGGCTTTTGTGCTTTGTTCTAACATAGTGGAAGGACAAACAAGCATGCACATCGAAGAGACTGGAAATCAGGACAAATTCATCCTTTTTATCAGGAACCCACCCCCTAGATAACTAACCTATCCCTCCACCTTCTCCACCCCCTGTAATAAGGGTATATCTATTCATGAGGGCACAGCCCTCTATGGCCTAATTACCTTTTAAAGGTCTCACTTCTTCATACTGGTTATAGTAGTGATTAAATTTCAGCATGAATTTTAGAGGATATATGCAAACATAAACAGCAGGGTTGCTTATTTCTTAAATATAGACAAGTTTAGAACAGAAATATCAGAGTGTATCTCTGGTATAAGGGTAAATACTATTTAATGAAACATTTTGTTTCAGTTATATTTATTTTTGTTTCATTTACACACAAACTTGTATATTGAGTCACAGAGTAACTTTTTTTTTTTTTTAACTGCAGGTGGCATTCAAAAGAGGTTTAAAAGTCATGTAAGCATTAAGAACTTTAGAAATGTTCTCCTGACTCATTGATTTTAGAACTTTATGATTTTCTTGATATGACCCCAAAGAGTCAATGAAGAGAATTAAGCATTCTATATATTTAACAGAAATTTATGTGCAGTGTTATAGAGAACTTAATACTAGTCACTTTTACAAGATAAAATCAAGTACGCATCTAAACAATATCAGATTTTAAATCCCCAGATTGATCCCTAATGCCACATCATAGATTCCAAGCTGAGATCACTTCTAAGATCCAAGATCACTTCTTCAGGAATATCCATCCACCTGGAGATAGATCTGAGAGATCTCTGCTTTAATTCTTGACTGGTTCCACCAAAGTGTCTCCTAGTAAAGATTTCACTCACTTCTCCTGACATTTCTAAAGTTTCTGGGAATGAAAGAAGCTTTCCTCAGGAAGAGTTAGATGATGAGTTCCATGACAGCAAGTGCCTGGCCTTTACCTTTCATGGATGTCTGGTATTAGCAAGCATTTTCACAATGCTGTCATTCATTCAGTTCAAAGGTTTTAAGTGAATCCTTCTCTTTAATGATCCATTCCCTTACCAAGTCTCTCATTTACAAGGCCTACTCTCACAGTTTTTATCTTTATTTTTATATGTTTTTACTTAATTACTGGCAATTCATTTGTTAAGTGACGAAGTTTTGTTCCTTTTCTTTTCTCCCAAACCTGCCTTCCTTAGCTTTCCAGCTGAATCTCTCTCCCACTTGTATTCCTCTTTTTAAAATAATTATTTACATACCTGTGGGAAGCCATTCTTACTTAGCAGAATCAGACTAGGTTGAGCCAAGGGATGAAGAGGCCTGGCTTCTAAGAACTGCCTGGAAGTATGTGGTGCTGCATAGGAGTGGTTCCCTGTCCCCTTCTGGAATTTTCCCCCTTAAGAGAATGGCTCCCCTAACTCCACCCTCTCCTGCCCATCACAGAAGAAGCTCCTCCTGGTCCTTGCCCTCTTTACCTGTATATTATAAATAAAAGAGAGTTGGGCGAGTTGTTGTAAGAGGCCAGAGCTGGTATGGCCAGATCCTTCATGCCCTGTCTCATTTAAAAAGAATATTGGCTTTATTGTGTTTATTGAGTAGATAAGTTTTTTGGGTAATTGAATGATATACGCCAACACCATCCTCCGGCAATTAACCCTTTTCTCATGCATGTGGGACGTGGCAGAAAGGCCCCCCACACATATTTATTCTTTTTGCTCCTTCTCCTCCAAAAGCTGGCAGAAACTATTTCATGGTTATCGAAGAAAATTATTCCTTTGTGACATGATAGAACAGAACATTCGTCTTTTTCTTTTCTTTTTTTTTAATTTATTTTTTATTTAATTTTTGATTCATTGAACACAAATGGAGTACAGCTATTGTTTTTCTGGTTGTACACAAAGTCGAGTACCCCATCTGTGCATTCATACATGTACTCAGGGCAATGATGTCTGTCACACATTCTCTTATTATTCTTACCCCCCAACCTTGACCCCATCCCTCCTTTCCCTCTATGCTCTCTATCCTTCCTCCATTCTTGCCATCCTTCCACCCCACATTATGCATCATCATTCACTTATCAGAGAGACGATTCGGCCTTTGGATTTTTGGGATTGGCTAATCTCACTTAGCGTAATAGTCTCCAACATCATCCTTTTACCTACAAATGCCATAATTTTATTCTTTATGGCTGAGTAATATTCCATTGTGTATATATACCACAGTTTCTTTATCTATTCATCTATTGAAGGACATCTAGGTTGGTTCCACAATCTAGCTATTGTGAATTGAGCAGCTATGAACATTGATGTGGCTGCATCACTGTAGTTCTTGAAGGTACTGTCTTGAGGTGCTGATGCCTTCCATGAGGATACTCTTTGCACTGGGGAATATTAAAGCCATTCCATTTAGCTTGTGTTTCATTTATGTTATGAACTAACAAAGTAAAAGTGCCTTCTTTATTTTAATGAAAGTGCTTTGTTGTTTAGAAAACAACAACTGGCCACTGAGTATAACAGGAAACAAGTTCTTCAACACTGCTTTGCAGAATGGCATCATTGGTATGGTGCAGAGGTCCTAAAGAGAGAACTGGCTCGAGCAAAGGAGGAAACTAGGAAGAAAATGGATGAGCTGCTGAAGGCAGCATCGCTAGGAAAACTCAGTACAAGTGGGCCATCAGGCATCAGTGTACCTGAGGAAGCAACAGCCATGGTAGACTCACCAGTAAGAAATACAGAGGTACATTGTTTTTTCTTTGATTGGTATTCCTGCTCATTAAACACTTGCATTTGAACTTCGCACTTTTACAGCCTGGGGTATGTCAGCCTTGGTCAGATTGCCTTGTCTAAGCTATCCAATGGTTAGGGCAGCTACAGTGCACAAAGGTTACCTTCCAGGCAGTGTTTATTTTCTGGAACTGAATCTTCCTTCTATAAACACATAACAACTTTGGTGTAGCTGGAAGTTGGTAAGGACATATTATAGAGAGGGAATTTATAAACTAAGTAAAAGACTGCTTTGGGAAGAGACAGATCAAGCACTATTTACAACTCCTTAATTACTCTTATTTTCTTATTTGATCTTCACATGTTTCCTTTCTAAATGAGCTTGTGACTTACAATAGAGGAATTTGAACATTTTTATTTTTATAATTATTATAATTAGTACATATAATAAAGTACATATGTACTAATTGTACAAATTACTAATTGTAGTAATTTGGTAGAAGAAAATCACAGAGAAAAAAGGAAGTAATCTCTAATTCCATCATCTGGAGGTAACTAATAACATGGAAGTATAGCCATCTAGTTTTTCTACTCAAGCATATGCAAATTTGTCTTCATTAATGTTTTATTTAGCTTTTAAATTTCCTTCTATCAGGTAATTGAGGAAATCTCTGCCACAATTTAGGAAAAGGATGGTATCATCTTTTTTTAATACTTAATTTTGTTATTTTTTCTATAATTATTTTTGCATTTTTAACATATAACATGAGAATTTCTTATGCTATTACATTAGCAATAAGTAGTTCTAATTGAAAATATACTTCAAATGAGACCTACTAAATCAGAACTCCTGAGTGTGGGGCACCTGTGTTTTTTTAAAATTCTACAGGTGAACCTGCTATGTACCCCTGGTTAAGGACTACTCTCCTGTGCCATTGTTTTGTAATTACTATATGACATTCTATAATGGACCATAAGCTAGAATCCATCTAACTCATCTGTTGCTGGAATTTAAGTTGTTTCCTGTTTGCTACTATTTTAAATTGTGCTTTAGTGAACATCCTAGTAGCTAAGTCTTTGCATATACCCATGATGCTTTACTTAGTATAAATAATTAAAATTAGAAAGCATGTTTTCTTTTCATCTTATTATTGCTTCATCATTTACATTTCTTTGATGGTTAGTGAGGTTAAAGCATTTTTATATTGGATATATAGATATATATGAATATAGAAAGATACAGATGCAAAGTAACTTATCTATTTTGTCGATTTTTCTATTTGACTACATTTCTTTTTTTAATTATAGAAGCTCTTTATATTTTTAAGACTATAGATTCTTTTTATTACTTATTACAAACTTTTTTCTGTTTTCTCATTTGTCTTTTGTTTACTTACGGCGTTTGGTACTCACTTATGTAAGATTTTTTCTTTCCTCATTGCAGTTGTCTGGTTTAGAGAGCCTTTTGGAGAAGGTCCTCTACTCCCTCACCTCCTCCCTCCTCATAATGCTGTTAAGTTACTTAACTCACAGACATGTGAAATTAAATTGGGCTCTGGAGGGCCCCAGCCTCATTTTTGACCCTGATTACTGCTAGCAAGTAGCCTGCTTTTAATTTAAGCTCAGTCAGTCTTTCAGTAAAGGGGGAGCATGAGGATGCTTATTGGGACTTACCTAATATTTTGGCCCCTTCCCATAGGCAATGTATCTACCTTATATCAGTTAGATAACATTATCTCCATTGAGGTCCAAGAAAGACTTGTGTCTTAAGTAGTAGATGTATGGAACGTGTATCCTTTCAAAGTTCCACTGCTCTTATCTTTAATTGAAAAAATCAGCAGAAAATATTTTTTACCTGTACAGAACAGAAAACACACACATTCTCTCTCCCTCTCTCTCTCTCTCTCTCTTCCTCTCTCTCTCTCTCTCTCTCTCTCTCTTTCAGAAATGCTTCCAAACCTCTAAAATCAAGAACAAAAGATTTTATCAAGAAAGGATGATATTGTAAAAATAGAACAAAGGAAAATAGAAGGCTATATTAAATTCTGTCAGTTACAAAATTCTTTTCCAGAGTCTAGAGTAAAACAAACAAATGAAAACATAAACTCTGTAGTTATATGCTCATTAATCATGCAGTCATAGGAATTTATATACCAAGAACAAAGAACACACATCTTACACCTCAAAATTTTTCAAAACTCTTAGTTAATAGGTGATTTTCTCTAATTAGGCCAGGCTGTTCGCTCCTTTTCTGTTAAGTGCAATGTGTACCATTAAGCTTTTCTTCCATTCTCTTGTTTTTTAACCTAAAAAGTACCATGATCCAAAAGAAATCTTGTTGCTGTACTCAAGGCTTTTACATAGTCTTGCTGGGTTAATAACATGTCATTACCACAAAGTTTAAAAGAGCCTAAAACATATACCCTGCTTGATGCTAAATTATATAAGCAGGTGTCTCATGAGTAAATGCCCACTGACATTTCTGAAATAAAAGGTTATTTTTAAAAGTCTTTTAACATGTCAAAGTTTCCATGTATCACATTTTTCACTTCAATTAAGTCTATGGAACACATTTCCATCATCATGAAAAACATTTTTGAGTACTTGAAGATGGCACCCTGTTTAGACTTAAAAGCTTCTGATATTAGATAGCTCAGAGTATTTTTCTCTTTATGCCACTGAAGATGGTAGAATCAATAGCAGATCAGACCATAGATCATAGACTCAAACCATTCAAAAGAGACATTTTAACTTGACATTATTTTGGCCAGGACAAGTTTTGCTGATTATGAATGCTCGTTTCCTTCCCTTCTGTTTAGAAATTGTAATTGCATATAATAGCTCAGTTTATTAAATGAAATTTACATGATAAAGCTTTGAAACCAATTAAGTCATATGCTAATACAAAGTAGTTAGGTAATATTACTCTTATGCAATACAGATATTTGCCTGGTAATCCTGGTTTCCAAATACTTCTCACAAATAGCTGGAGACTAGGCTTTCAACTAGGCTTGATGCTGCAGCAAATAAATACATTATACTGAGGCAAAGGATTAATTTACCAGTGGCAGGAGAGACATCAGAACACAGCTAGAATTAATTTATATTCTTTAGTTTTTAAACATTCTTAAGAAAGAATATATCCACAAAATTTTCAAATTTCTGCAAAATTTGGAGTCGATTCTTGCACAAAAATTTCCACATATTTATCTGGAGTAACTGCCTAATTTACAAGTGAACTATCCACATTAATTCATAAGAGAACATTTTTTCCTGTTGTCAAGATCTTGTCCCCTTGCAGTGGTTCTGATAGCTGTAGCCACTTTCCCACCCACTCTTCGTTGTGACCAACTTTGCACATTCTAACAGGCTCACAGAGCCAAGGCTGTTGGCCTTTGAGATAACCAGGCCAGAAGTATAGGACAACTCTACCTGGGGTGTGGGACAGCTGTGCCTTGAACAAAACAATGCTGACAAAGTTCTTTAAATAGTTAAGCTACAACAGATTCTTTCTCTCTTAGGTGACTGCTGTGCCCCCTTTGTCTGAAAAGTCATCCTTAGAGAGCAATGATTGTATGCCCAGTCGTCCCCCAGGAAGGACAACAATGGGTAACTTGCAGGGTTCCCTTCAGAATGTCCCTGACAACATACCTGACAGTAAGCAGCCCAAGACCCTGAATGCTGAACTCTCTGAACAGCCAGGCAGTGAGAACAAGCTCAGAACTACCAGCCACAAAGCAGAACCAGTTTGTGTGTGGCATTTCTGCAACCGCCACGTCTTCCAGCAACAGCTGATTGAGAAGCAGAAGAAGAAACTTCAGGAACAGCAGAAAACCATTCTTGAGTTGAAGGAGAAACAGCGGCAGGCAGAGGCTCGGTGGGCAGCTAAGCATGCTGCTATAGTCACAGATGCACAGAACCGTCTTCTATTAAAACCCCAAGGGACAGAAGAACCAAAAGAAACCTGCCAGATGCTTCTGAAGTATGTCTGTTATATCAAAACAGTCTTTGGACTTGTTTTATGGGGTTCTTCACTTTGAGATAGAAAGGTTCCTAACTTTTTTGCACTACTTCTAAACTCCATAATCTTTTCTTACATTGTACACTCTCAAAGCAAAGAAACCTCACATGTTGTGACTCATACATGACAGTTATAAACAGATATTTAAGGCAAGTGGTTGCCTATAAGATTCCAATTTTACAGTTAGCATTTGGGTCATGGCTGCCTTTGTCTGAGGAGCTCTCTAACTACATGGTAAAAGAAAAATGCTTACTTGCTCTAACCAGATTTCTAGGTTTCTGATTATGTTTGGTACTGAAAAGCCAGCTTGGACAATATCAGGTATGCATGAGCAACCCCTGGGCTCACTAATTACCTAGCTTAAATTTCAGGATGCTTAGGATCAAGCTAAATATCTTCAAGCCTGGAGTAAGAGTCCAAATTTCTCAAAGTCATCTAAGATAGTTTCACATGTTTTTGAGACTTACTACGTGTGAAAAGTGGTAAGGTAAGAAGAGGTGACACCTATTGATTTGAGGCACTAGAATGGAATTAGAATGCCTGACTCTCATTGTAGATTCAGGTCAACCATGCAGTCTTTCTGTACCTTAATACACCAATTTGTAGGCTGGGTATAATAATAATAACACAGTTAGAGAGGAGGGATTAATTAAAATTTATGAAATGCTTTGAATTCCTCAGGTGAAAATGTATTAAAGGAAGCTGGATATTGGTCTGAAATCTTTCCCCACTTTTTCTGTTTTTCCTCCTCTAGGAGGAATTCATCTGTTACTTCCCCTAGGACTGAAGGCAGAAGTAACTCCCAGAATTCTCTTTCTGGATTCAAAAAGAACCCAAAGCAACTGATGGCACCCCATCCCATACTGAAAGGCAAGTTGTTGTTCTTCTCTCTTAGAGTAGAATATGCCTGGGTCTGAAGTGTGGCAACTCAGGTTTTGAGATTTGGCAGAACCTTGTCAGAATCTAAGTTGGGTAGATAGGGGATGAATGGAATGTACCAGAGAGCTCCACTACTTTTTTCTTGCCCATTTTGCAAACCTTTTTGGCCTTCTCAGCTAACACACACACACACACACACACACACACACACACACACTGTTGAAAGGTATATAATTTTTCTGTAATTTCAGATTCAGATTGTGAAAAAAGAATGGGAAAAATTACATAAATGAGAAAACGCTGAGTAGCTGCTAAAGCTACACATTTATAAAGATCATCTGTCACTGTAATTTGTTTATGCTGAAATACTGGTCAGTTTATAGAAATTCAAGTCAGTATATCATTTTGTGAGGAGGTATGTCTTGATGGTAGTGTTTTAGTAATGAAAACTATAAACCAGATATTTTAATTTGATAATATTTTTGAAGCACATAGAAAACCCTTATTTAAAAACTACATGAGACAGTAAGAACAGGAGCATTCTTCAGAATCCACCTAATAAATTTGCTAATTGCTTTTATCATATAGTCACTAACTGTCCATGTTTATACAATGAGTCTGCTATATGTTGCCATGTTTTGTTAGATGACAGTTGTGGTTTGTAAATTTGACTTTTTACCTCTGGCAAGCTTGCTACCCTAACAAGAAGGGGTGCCATCTGAAAGATACTGTGCCTGCAGTCAATTCCTATTAATGAAGAAATCAGCAGTCTCTGCATTAACTATCTGCCAGGGCAGCAGTTTATGCTGTCTTTGCCTACCACTAAGCCTGATCAGAAGTGCCAGCTCAGTGCAATAAGTTTTTTAAAATTATTGTTTGATCAGGAGTTAGCTATTTTGGAATCCCCGTCTACTTTTCAAGCAGACCTTAATGACTCGATCTAGAAAAGATGGGGAAAGGACATATTACCAGAAACTCTACTTCTTAGAGCTCTTTTACTTTAATCCCTTAGTCTATTTCTGTCTTCTTAAGGACAGTCTCACTCCTGCCATCTGTGGCACCACCGCTATTCTTTTGTAGCAAAACAGACACTTAATATCTGTAAGAAATAGCTTGTGAGTTTTTTGTTTATTAATTCTTAAAACTTGGACTTAAATCTTCTCTGTAACATGGCCCAAGAAACTGAAAGCAACTGTGAGCTGGCTTTGGTGTGCAGAACTTAGTACTCCTCCTACCCACACCCCTACTTCCTGTGAAAGCCCTGCCTGATTACAGAGTCATATTATCAGACCATCTTGCACATTTGTTTCATTTGGATCGATACTTAATAGACTGTCAAGAACAGGAGTCTGACACTCAAATTCATTTGGATGCCAGTTCTCAAATGCTTGGTACAAATCCATTTCCTGCCCATCTGGATATCCAGGTCTTAAAACTAGATTTGAAATGTATTCATCATGACCCCAAACTTTAGTTTGTTTGTTGTTCCTATATATGCAGATGTATATACAGTGACTTAAGAAAAATTAGCAGGTTCACTTAAAATGGGATTTAAGGAATGCTTCTATTCTTAAAGTATTTGTTAGATGTAGTTGTATTTTTTCTATTTATCAAGTTACAACTAAATTAAAATTCTGGCTTCTGTATTTCATACCCTAAATGTCTATCAATCAGGCACATTATCTTATTTAAACCAGTGAAGAGTTGTTATTATTATTATTGTTATTTTGTAGATTGGGAATTGAGCCCAGGAAAATTTGTGCATGTTAAACAGGTACTCTACCTCTGAATTACATCCCCAGTTCTAAACCAGTAGTTATTATTTTTTGTTTTAGTTTTTGTTTTGTTTTGTTTTTTGGTACTGGGGATTGAGCCCAGGGGCACTTAAAAAATGAGTTACATTCCTAGCCCTTTTTAAATATTTTATTTTGAGATAGGATCTCACTTAGTTGCTTAAGGCCTTTCTAAGTTGCTGAGGCAGGCCTCAGACTTTTGATCCTCCTGCCTCAGCTTCCAGAGTCCCTGGGATTACAAGTGTGCAACACTGTGCCTGGCTCACAAAGAGTTGTTGTAATAAAAATATAAACAAAAACATAATTACTTACAAATTAGTCCTCATCACTGAGGATTGGATTGTAGGTCTTTAACTTATGCAGCATGTTTAATTCCTTACATCTAATTTTTTTCTGAGATTGTGAACATTCAGTTTACAAAAAACCTTAAAATTAACCCTAAATATTGCAATTAAATGGAGATATTTCTTTTGCAGTCTTTCTTGTATTTTTTATTGGAATTCTGTTACTATTTTTTAGCCATGGAAGAAAGAGCAATGCAACGAGCTGAACGTAGGCAGATCTTGGCAGAGAGGAAGAAAAAACTAGAAGAAGAGAAATTGGTAATAAATACAGAATGCAAACTGAGGCAAGAAAAAGGATTTGTCTAGATCTTTCTTATAAAATGAAATTATGGCATTTGCTGGTAAATGGATGGAGTTGGAGAATATCATGCTAAGCAAACTAAGCCAAACCCAAAAAATTAAAGACCGAATGTTTTGGATGCTAATTCATAATCAGGCAGGCAGGCCCTAGGAATGAATAGAGTTACTTTATATTAGGTAGAGGGGAGTGAAGGGAGGGGAAGGGGTATAGGGATAGGAAGGATAGTAGAGTGGAACAGACATTATTTCCTCAAGTACATATATGATTGCATGACCGATGTGATCCTACAATAAGTACAATCAGAAAAATGAGAAATTATATTCCATTTATGTATGATTTATCAAAATGTGTAAATGCATTGTCATGTATAACTAATTAGATCAAATAAAAAATTTTAATGATATTGTGCTTCTTCAAGCCTGAAATGATAAAGTTAGACCAACTTTGGAAATGGTTTGTGTTCTACTCACCTGAGTTATGTAACTGTTTTAAGAAAATGAAGGAGAAAAGCATCACCATCATTAGCCTAGCAGGAAGGAAATGATACAAAGTTATTGAGAGCTAGCAATTTGGAAGATTCACACATAACCAAGATTAGCATTATAGATAGATATAACTTTATGGATTTGCAAAGGAGAATGGTTTTTATCTTCCACAAAGTAGACCTGGACTGTCAGAAGTAAATTTTGCACCTACCAGGAAAACATTAACAGGTCTGACAAGTTTTGTGAGGGAGGGTTTCGAGGAAATAAAATTAAAAAAAAAAATTTCCCCTACACTGGACTTAATATTTTACAGATGAAAGTTAAGTACTAAAAAAATAGCCATTTTATGATTATGAGTCTTATTCATGCTCAGACTTATCTTCCCAAGTTGAAAAGAATCCTTTTGGAGAAACTTTTAAGTTATACAACTGATCATATGTTGCTTGGGTTTTCTACTTTTATCACAAAATGCAGACTTATTCCAGAGTTAGGGAAGGCATTTTTTTAAGCTTTTTTTTTCAGTATTTTATATTGGTGCATTATAATTGTATACAATTATAGGATTTGTTGCTATATATTCATACATTGCACACAACATAGTAATATAATTTGGCCAATATCATTCCCCAGTATTCCCCTCCCACCCTATCTCTTTCCTCTGTTCTACTGATCTCCCTTCAATTTTCATGAGACATTCCACTCCTCCACCCACCACCTTTTTTTTCCTTTTTCCTGTCTAGATTCTCATATGATAGAAAACATGCAACCCTTGACCTTCTGAGTTTGACTTGCTTCACTTAACATAATGTTCTCAAGGTGGTGTTTTAGTCAGCTTTTTCACTGCTGTGACTAAAAGACCCAACCAGAACAACTATAAAAGAGGAAAGGTCTGTTTAGAGGCTCACAGTGTCAGAGGTCTCAATCTGTAGACAGTAGTCTCCATTCCTTGGGGCTTGAGGTGAGGCAGGACATCACCTCGGAAGAGTGTGGAAGAGGGAACCATCTCACATGATGAAAGAGCAGCAGAGAGAGAGAGAGGTCTCTACTTGCCAGATACAAATATATACCCCCAAACCACACCCTACCACTTCAGTTTCCACTCAGTTAATCCCTATAGGGGATTAATCCCTATCTCTATCACTGATTGGGTTAAGACTCTCTTACAATCCAAACATTTCTCCTCTGAACCTTCTTGCATTGTCGCACACATGAGCTTTCAGGGCATACCTCTTATCAAAACCATAACACAAGGTCCATTGATTTTCCTGCAAATGATATAATTCTATTTTTCTTTATGGCTAAATAAAACTCCATTGTATATATATTGATACGTTTTATATATATATATATATACACATTTTATATATATACATTTTATATACATCTATACATTATGTATATATATAATATATACATTTTCTTTATCTGTTCATCTGTTGATGGATACCTAGGCTGCTCCCACAGTTTGGCTATTGTGAATTATTGTGCTATTGTGCTTTAAACATGAGTATGTATGTATCACTACAGTATGGTGACTTTAATACATTTTTATTAATTTTTTTATTTGTTCTAATTGGTTGTACATGACAGTAGAATGCATTTATACATTTTGATGTATCATTCATATATGGAGTGTAATTTCTCATTTTTCTGATTGTACATATTGTAGGATCACATCAGTCTTGCAGTCATGTATGTACCTGAGGTAATAATGTCTGTTCCATTCTACTATCCTTCCTACTCTCATACCCCTTCCCCTCTCTTCACTCTCCTCCATCTAATATAAAGTAACTCTATTCTTCCTTAGCACCCCTCCCACTTATTGTGAATTAGTATCTGCATATCAGAGAAAACATTCGGCCTTTAGTTTTTTGTATTTGGCTTGTTTTGCTTAGCATGATATTCTCCAAATCCATCCATTTATCCAGAGAAAATCTTTACCACATGCACCTCAGATTAAGCATTAATCTCTAGGATATAAAAAGAACTCAAAAAACTTAACACCAGAAAACCAAATAACCCAATCAATAAATGGGCTAAGGAACTGAACAGACACTTTACAGAGGAAGAAATATAATTGATCAACAAATATATGAAAAAATGCTCAACATCTCTAGTAATTAGAGAAATGCAAATCAAAACTACTCTTAAGATTTCATCTCACTCCAATCAGAATGGCAATTATCAAGAATACAAGCAACAATCAATGTTGGTGAGGATGTGGGGAAAAAGGTACACTCATACATTGCTGGTGGGAATGCAAAATGGTGCAACCATTATGGAAAGTGGTATGGAATTTCCTCAGAACACTTGGAATGGAATCACCATTTGACTCAGCTGTCCCACTCCTTGATTTATACCCAAAGGACTTAAAATCAGCATACTACAGTGACACAGCCACATCAATGTTTATAGCAGCTCAACTCACAAAGTAGCTGAACTCTGGAACCAACCTAGATGCCCTTCAACAGATGAATGCATAAAGAAAATGTGACACCATATATATATATGTATGTATATACACACACACATATATATATGATGGAATGTTGTTCAGCTTTAAAGAAGAATGAAATTATGACTTTAATTCTTTGGAATAAATATGGAGGAGTGGTATGGCTGGGTCATATGATGGTTCCATTCCTACTCTTTTGAGGAAACTCCATATTGATTTCCACATTGGTTATACTAATTTACAGTCCCACCAACATGTAAAAGTGTTCCTTTTTTTCCATATCCTCTCTAGCATATATTATTGTTTGTATTCTTGATGTATGCCATTCTGATAGGAGATGAAAATCTGAGGGTGGTTTTGATTTGCATTTCCCTAATTGCTAATGATATTGAACATTTTTATATATATTTGTTGTACAAGAACGTTGGTAGATACTTGACTTACCCCAACATGAAAGATCTTATTCCCATGCAATTTGAAGGTTCTGATTTTTCTTCATTCTAATCAGGCCCAGTTAAAGGCCCAAGAGGAGGAACGTCAGAAGAGAGAGGCAGAAGAAAAGGAGGCTCAGCTTGAGAGAAAACGAGAAGAGAAAAGACTGAAGAAAATGGTCAGTAATGCTTTGTTAGGTCACCTGTCTATTGAGGCATATTGTGAGTGATCTTGTAGTCTGTCCACTAATACTCTTCTCTTACCCATACCTCCTGTTCTCCATCTTATTTAGTGAAAACCTACCATTGTTCTGATTTTAGCTCAAACATGACTTTTTCCAGATGAGCCTTTCTTGTTTCGGGTGCTCTCCTTCCACCCAAATTTAGGTTAGGTCCTCTCATGTAAACTCTCCTCAAGTACCCTTCAGAGCACTACTGATGATAATAATGATGCATCTATTTTGTGGCTTTCATTCATTTCTCCATCCCCAACTAACTGTAAACTCCATAACAGTAAAGGGAGCAGCCTGGTGTTGTTCACTGTTGTATTATCTATCTGTATGCCTGAAATGTAGCAGGCATTCAGAAAATACGTGTTGAATGGATGAATGAATGATTGTACACACAGAGGAAAATATACCTGAGAAAACAAGACATAGTTAAACAAGTTTCTTTATTAGTCAACTTCTTAAAATCTTTTACAAGTTACCAGACATTTTGAATCTCCAGAAGAGGGACACAGTGTGCCAGGTAGTCACCTGTATCTGACTACATACCCCTTTTTTCATAGAGCACCCAGTAACACACCATGGATCAACTTGGAGTCATACCATTGTAAATCAATGAGATAATTTTCAAAATATAAAGTACAAAAAATTTTCCCTCTCATATCTGTTCATTGTAAAAAAATTTGAGAAATACAAAGAAGATGGAAAAACATCTGAGTTCAGCACTAAGAATTAACTACTCATAATATTTTAATATTTTAATATGTCTATTTCTGTTCTCTGCTCATATTCCCCCACAACCCTCTTTCTCTTTTGGCAGTACTGAGGATTCAGCCCAGGGGTTCTCTACCACTGAGCTACAGCCCCAGTTCTTTACATTTTTATTTTGAGACGGGGCCTTGCTAAGTTGCCCAGGCTGGTCTCAGATTTGCACTTCTTCTGTGTCAGTCTCCAGAGCAGCTGGGATTACAGATGTGTGCCACTGCACCTGATAAATCTCTCTCCTAATAGATTGATCATTGTGTGTATGTAGGGGTATATAGTTTTTAAATTGCTTTTTAAAATTTAAGAGTCTATTGTGAATTTATTCACTTGTCATTCAGAATTCTTCAAGGCTGCACATGTGTGTATTCATTTAAAAAATAAACATTATTTTTGCATTATTTAGATTTACAGAAAAATTGCGAAGATAGTACAGAGATTTTCCATGTCTTCCTCATTTCCAAATGTTGCTTTCCCTAATGTTGTCATCTTATAGGTACATTTGTTATAACTAAGTCAATATTAACACATTACTATTAATTCCGGACATTATTTGGATTTCACTGGACTTTTCATTAATGTTCAAGATCTAATCCAGGATACCATATTCCATGTAACTGTCATGTCTCCTTAGTGTCCTCTGGTATGTGACAGTTTCTCAGTCTTTCCTTATTGATTATGACCCTTTTGAAAATTTTGACATTTTTGAGGATTACTACTCAGGTATTTTGTAGAATATTCCTCTGTGTTTGTCTGGTTTCTTTCTTATAATTATCCTGGAAAAGTAATATTTATTATTATTATTATTATTATTATTATTTGTTCTAATTAGTTATACATGGCAGCAGAATGCATTTCGACTCATTGTACACAAATGGAGCACAACTTTTCATTTCTCTGGTTGTACACGATGCAGAGTCACCCTATTCGTGCGACCATACATGTACGTGGGGTAATAATGCCCATCTCATTCCACCATCTTTTTCACCCCCATACCCCCTCCCCTCCCCTCCACCCAATCCAGTGTTCCTCCATTCTTTCCCTGCCCGCCACGACCATTATGGATCAACATCCACATGTCAGAGAAAACAATTGGCTTTTGTTTTTTGGGGTTTGGCTTTATTTCACTTAGCATGATTTTCTCCAGCTCCATCCATTTACCTGCAAATACCTTAATTTCATTCTTCTTTAAGGCTGAAGTATATTCCATTGTGTATATATCCCACAATTTCTTTATCCATTCATCTACTGAAGAGCATCTGTGTTGGTTCCACAGTTTTTAATGCAAGAATGACACCAAGGTGAAGTGCCCTTCTAGTCACATCATAGCAGGAGTACATGAAAACAAAATTACTCATCTCTGTGATGTTCATCTTGACAAGCTGGTTTAGGTAGTGCTTGACAAGTTTCTCCCTGTAAAGTTATTTTTCCCTTTTTATACTCTGTCCTTTGGAACTAATCATTAAGTTCAGTGTACTCTCAGGGCAGGGAGGAAGGAAAATTAAGCTTCATGTGCTGAAGGAAGGAGTATCTACCTACATTATTTAGAATTAGTCTTTGAAGAAGGCTTGTTTTCCTTCCTCCATTTATTTATTTGTTCAATTATTCAATCATTTATTTATATAAGTAGTATTCATGTCTATTTATTTTATACTTTGGGTGACAAAAATACTGTTACTTATTTTGTTAATCAAATTGTTCTGCTTTGGTTAGCATTGGGAGCTCTTTAGGTGGACTTCTGCATTCCTTTGACATAGACACTCTCTCTCTCCATATATATATATGGAGAGAGAGAGAGGGCGAGCAAGAGAGTGCTAAACATGAGTTCATTCTGCTGTCTACAGCTCTAATTCATACAAGAAGGTTTATTCTATCCTTCCTTTCTTTGCTTATTTGTAAGTGCCTTCTCTGAAACCTGGCTCTCATAGCCCACCCATCATTCACATACTTTCATTTCCATCATTTCCAATATAGGTATAAAGCAGTAGAACTTTTAGCTTATACTCCCCACAAGAAATTTACCAACTACAGTACAGTATTTATATATAGTTCCATTTATCTTTAGCTTTATACTTTTGAGTTAAAACTCAGTTTTCCAAAGTTACTAAGGTCACTCGTGTTTTTCCCCTTCTTCTTGAGTGCAGTTATGAGTTATGTCATTCTTTGTTTTTGTTTTGTTTTGTTTTGCTTTGGCACTGGGAATTGAACCCAGGCATGCTTTACCACTGAGCCACATCCCAAGCTCTATTTTATTTTATTTTTGAGACAGGGTCTTACTAAGTTGCTTAGGGCCTCGCTAAGTTGCTGAGCTTGGCATCAAACTTGCCATCCTCCTGCCTCAGCTTCCTGAGTCGCTGGGTTTATAGGTGTGTTTCACTATACCTAGCTATCATTCCTTTTTTTTTTTCTTTTTGCTGTTCAGATTATTTTTCTTTTTTTAATTTGTTCTAATTAGTTATACAGTAGAATGTACTTTGATACATCATACATAAATGGAGTATAATTTCTTATTATTCTGGTTGCACATGATATAGAATCACACTGGTCATATCATCATGTATGTACATAGGGTAATAGTGTCTGATTCATTCTACTATCTTTCCTATCCCAATAACCCCTCCCCTCCCTTCACTCCCCTCTACCTAATCCAAAGTAACTCTATTCTTTCTTAGCTTCACCCACTTATTGTGAATTAGCATCCGCATATCAGAGAAAACATTCAGCCACAATTTCTTTATGCATTCATCTGTTGAAGGGCACCTAGGTTGGTTCCAGAGTTCAGCTACTTTGTGAGTTGAGCCGCTATAAACATTGATGTGGCTGCATCACTGTAGTATGCTGATTTTAAGTCCTTTAGGTATAAACCAAGGAGTGGGATAGCTGAATCAAATGGTGATTTCATTCCAAGTTTCCTGAGGAAATTCCATACTGCTTTCCATAATGGTTGCACCATTTTGCATTCCCACCAGCAACGTATGAGTGTACCTTTTTCCCCCACATCCTCACCAACATTTATTATTGCTTGTATTCTTGATAATTGCCATTCTGATTGGAGGGAGATGAAATCTTAAGAGTAGTTTTGATTTGCATTTTTCTAATTGCTAGAGATGTTGAATATTTTTTCATTTATTTGTTGATTGATTATATTTCTTCCTCTGTGAAGTGTCTATTCAGTTCCTTAGCCCATTTATTGATTGGGTTATTTGGTTTTTTGGTGTTAAGTTTTTTGAGTTCTTTAAATATCCTAGAGATTAATGCTCTATCTGAGGATTGTGTGGTAAAGACTTTCTCCCATTCTGTAGGCTCTCTCTTCACATTATTGATTGCTTCTTTTGCTGGGAAGAAACTTTTTAGTTTGAATCCATCTCATTTATTGATTTAGGACTCTTAAATTTAGGAGTCTTGTTAAGGAAATCAGATCCTAGGCCAACATGGTAAAGATTTCAGTCTACTTTTTCTTCTATTAGGCACAGGATCTCTGTTACAGTGCCTAAGTCTTTGATCCACTTTGAGTTAAATTTCATGCAGAGTGAGAGGTAGGTGTTTAATTTCACTTTGTTACATGTGGATTTCCAATATTCCCAGCACCATTTGTTGAAGAGGCTATCTTTTTTCCAATGTATGTTTTTGGTGCCTTTGTCTAGTATGAGGTAACTGCATTTATGTGGGTTCGCCTCTGTCTTTTATTCTAATCAGATTCATTTTTCACAGGGGACCTTTCATCTTGGAATCCTTGATATCCTGCTTAATTTTGTTTGTTTGCCTACATTAAATTTCACTTTGTATGATGAACAGGATTATAGCTTTTTAACATATTTATAGAGTTATATATCTACCGTCCAATACATTACTCAAAGTAGTACCTTCAAGCTAAAAGTTCCCCTGTACATTCCATCCCTTCCCCCCCCTTTGGAAATTTATTTATTTATTTATTTACTTATTGATTCATTGAACACAAATGGAGTACAGCTATTGCTACACTGGTTGTACACAAAGTAGAGTCACACCATCTGTGCGTTCATGCATGTACACAGGGCAATGGTATCTGTCACAATTTCTGTTATTATTTTTACCCCCCCCCCCCCCCCCCGCCCCACCCCTCCCTCTATGCTATCTCTCCTTCTTCCCTTCTTGCCACCCTTCCCCCCTCCGCATTATGCATCATCATTCATTTATCAGTGAGACCATTCGGCGTTTGGATTTTTGGAATTGGCTGATCTCACTTAGCATAACAGTCTCTAACATCATCCATTTACCTACAAATGCCATAATTTTATTCTTCTATATGGCTGAGTAATATTCCATTGTGTATACATACCACAGTTTCTTTATCCATTCATCTACTGAAGGGCATCTAGGTTGATTCCATAATCTAGCTATTGTGAATTGAGCAGCTATGAACATTGATGTGGCTGCATCACTGTAGTAATCTGATTTTAAGTCCTTTGGGTATAGGCTAAGGAGTGGGATAGCAGGGTCAAATGGTGGATCCATTCCAAGTTTTCTAAGGAATCTCCACACTGCTTTCCAGAGTGGCTGCACCAACTTGCACTCCCACCAGCAATGTATGAGTGTACCCTTTTCCCCACATCCTCGCCAACACCTGTTGTTGCCTGTGTTCTT